>PVHP010036522.1:0-17849 GCA_004024765.1 Zapus hudsonius | reverse complement strand
CTCTTGTAGCCTCCCAAGTGCTAGGATTTCAGGTGTGAATTCCCAGACTGAGCTGGCAATTTTGATGATTGGAGAGTTATAATTTTTGATGAATTGAAATCTGCCTCCCCACCATTCCCAACCTTTTTTCTTATTCTACCATTAGGTATAATGAAGACAGAATCTGTCATGACACAATTTGCCTAACAAAAGCTTTCCTTTCATATTGCAAAATGGTGAGGTCCTCCAATTCCCTACCCCTTTCAGAAACGTTGAGAACAAAACCTATGTGATCTTCCCCTTCCTCCCCACCTCCAGCCTCCAAAGGCATTCTGTGTTGCAAGTGCATCTCCAGTAGCAGCTAATTAGACATTCATTAAGTGAGAGTACATTATTTTTTCCTCTGACAGATGAGGAAACTGAGGCTCATAGGGATATGTAACTTTCTATCCGGAAAGCCACATAGCCGGAAAGAGACAGAATCTAGCTTGAAAACTAGACCTCCATGAAATCAAAGAATGAACTGGTATATCATATTCCCTAGACGAAGCCCATGGCTGCGTTCAAAGAGTGGTAATAACATGAAAATTAATGCACTGGTGTCAAGGTCTTATAGTCAAGTTAAGACGTCTGTAGACCAAGCTTCTGATCTCTGTTCGGCTTCCACAAAGCCTCTCCCATTCTCTGCCCCTCCTCCATCAACCTAGCAATTCTGACCCTCAAGTAGACTCCACCTGACGCACTCCTTCTCTGCAGCCCTCCCCAGCCACCAGATGCTTCATCTACAAAGCAATCTCATGGTACTCAAGGTGATCAGTATTTCCAGCTCCCTCAGAAGGTAACAGTCTCCTATCTGTTACAGTTTGGGTATAATTGGCTCCCCACCAACCAGATCTGTAACCTTAGATAAATGATCTAAGTGCTTGATAGCATATGGGGAATGTAGTGGAGACTGTAAGCCAGTAGCCCATCACAGCGGCTGCCCCCACCATAGCAACTTGAAAAGCTATTAGCACTTACAACCTGTAGATAGAAACTGAAAAATCTGTGTTTGCTCATTCACTTGGAGATGAGCTGAAGTATCAGAGACAACACAGGGAGAAAGGAGTTATGGGAACAAGAGAGCAAATATGATGCAGGATTGAGGATTACGAGAAAGACCCTCCCACAGGTAGATAGGAATGTGGCCTCAGACAGATGACCTCATTGTCACACGACATTCCCAGGCCAAGGTTCACCACTCCCCCTCTCCCCCCCCCTTCACACACACAAGGAAATCCTTAAAAGTCTGTGCTCCCGAGACTTCGGCCCTTCTGTCTGGACTGGAAGCTGGGAAGCGCTCAAAACCAAAACCGGGCTGGTGAGTGTATCTCTCCCCCTGCCTGATCTGGGTACCAAGGTCAGAGAGAGGGGGAGGGGGAAGGGAAAATTTCTTCAACATGTGTGCTATTTCTTTTCCTCACTTTTTGGTGAATCTATGCACTTTTCTGTATGTTTTATGATTTGTTGGGTGATTTTATGCACTTTTCTGTATGTTTTATGAACCAGACCACATGGTGGCTGGTCGACCTTTACATCCCATTTTCCTTTTCCCAATCAATTAAGTTTCAGAATAAATGTGTAATTAAGAATTATTCTTGTCCCTGTGTATAATTCTTTGTACATTGGAGGACACAAACTCGGATTAAGGGGAGAGGGAATTCAAAAGCTCTCTCCGTGTTACATATTAATTATCAGTAACCCGTATCAGGATCATGCAAGCCATAGAATTGTCTTCAGTTCCTATTGTCTAGTGGATAATTGTTAAGGTCAGCTTTCTAGTTGCTGCGCAGAAAGAACCCAAGCAAAAGCGGCTTGCGGAGGAAAGGGTTTATTTGGCTTACGGACTCGAGGGGAGACTCCATCCTGGCAGGGAAAACGATGGCATGAATAGAGGGGTGGACATCACCTCTGCCACAGCACTGGAAATAGCGGCAGGAAGGTGTGCCAAACATTGGCAAGGGGAAGCTGGCTTATAACCCCCATAAGCCCGCCCCTGACAACACAGCTCCATTAAGGTTGTAAAATCCAAACTGCCATCAGCTGAGGATCAATTACCCAGAACACATTCATTTGTTTGTGGGAGACATCTGGATCAAACCATGACAATAGTCAAGATTCTCTGTCTTGCATCTGGCAAATAAATATAAGGGACCTGAGCCTTTTTTCTGTAGAGAATTGGAAATGCAGACTGATGGCAGAAAAGCAAAAGGAAGAAGGTCTTAAGGAAATGAAGGAAGTTATTGATAACCATGTGGAAAGTTGGGCAGGAAAAGAGTAGAGGAAGAGAAATTCATTGAGGGCAGGGAAATGATACAAAGTAGAGGACAGATCAATATCCGACAGAACCAATGGCTGAGGGAGCAACTGAGTGAGTGAGGATGCTGAGGATTAGATGATCTTGATAACAGTGGGTAATATGGACATCATTGGATCTGTACCTCAATGAGCCTTTTCAATAGTAGTGGCAAAAAAATGGGAGGATTAATAGTGTTTTCTGCCAATAACAGAGTATATCTGATGGCCAAGTGCATAAGGTGAAAATCCGATCACCTGCTACTATCTGTGGCTTCCAGACTGCCAACGATCCTCTGTGTACCCACCAATTGTATAAGATCAGAAGTAAGGTGTCAAAGGTGACCCAGGAAGCCCCATTTGCCGGTAGAAGCTGATCAAAGATTTGCAGACACAAGTCTATGAGTCTGAGTATTTAAATTCAGCACCTGCAAGCTGATGGAAGACTGATGAAAAGAAGTTTCCTTCTGTCTACTTTCTGGATCCAGACCTTCATTCGCTCATTGCCTTTAGTTAGGTACATGCAGGCTAAGCTGTCAGGGATGGAATGGTGAGCACCCCATATGCCACTGACAATGGACTATGACTTCTTACATTTTAATGCACATAGGAATCATCCAGGGGTCTTGCCAAAAGCAGATCCAATTCATTAACTTCCCTTGGGGGGCCCCGGATTGTGTGAAAACCAGCCCTGGAATATAAGGCTTGTGTATCTCAACTGTCTCTGTTGTGTCCATACCCATCATGCTGACATGTGGTGTGTCTGCAAGATAGTCTTTGTATCCTTTTGGCTTTTAGGACTGTTTTCCCTTCCCTGTCCCCAATTCCTGCCCAGAAAAAAAAACACAAAGAAGAAAGAAATTAGTCATCGAATTAGAATCATGAATTTACAGCTTAAAGGTATTTCCCCCATATGTATTTGGGGTAAAAGTTCTTTTTTTTTCTTTTATAGTCTCCTAGAAGCCTTGATTTCAAAAATTTATTTTCTCTTTGTTTCTTTGGACCTTTGGTGGTTTGGCACAAGTCCACTGTTGTTGGTTTGGTATTCCCTCTGTGGATCAACTTTCTGGCTTTGGAAAAAGCTTCCACCTTCTACGAGGCACTTTTAACCTGCAGGATCTCCATTTAGCTTAATTGGCATATTTATGTATTGAGATGGTGCCTAGAGGGCTTGGGACACAGCATCTTTTGTATAAATCGAAGGAAAAGAATGCAATGAGCTGTTCTCACAGTGGCGTGCCCTTCAGTCATGGAGAGTGCTAAGAGGCTCGTCATTTACAGGCTGCAAACACGCAGGAAGATCAATAGGCAGAATGCAACCCAGAGCCATTTAGGAAAGCAAAACTCGGGTTTTCAAAGACCAATTACTTCAGGAGCTTGGCCATTACTAATTCCCTGTTAAATCCTTCCTGGGCCTCCATTCCAGTGTTAAGGAATGGCCTCCTCCCAGATGAATCAGCCTCCAAAGACTAAGTCATGAGCCTGCCCCTGAGGGTCAGACAATCTGTAAGCTCTGGGGAGCTGACACTCCTGGCCGGACCTCTCTGATCACAAGCCCAGCTGCAGACTGTCACTTTTCAGGTCACTTCTAAAGGCCAGCATGCTTTGAAGGCAAGTGTGAGAATTGATTCTTATTAGTTTAATATAGCTATGGTTAATGGCTTATAGATTTTTATATACTCTGGCCCTGCTAGGCATGTCTATTAAGTCTCTATTAAGGTTGACAGAGGAGAGAAAAAGGGTCAAAGGGCTTGGGACAAATGCATAGTTTTCCTGCAAGCCAGACTGAGAAATGGCTCCTTACCAAGAGTTCTTCTGACCCTGTGGAGACTTGAGAAAGAAAAAGGAGACTTTTGGTGAACACCAGAGAAGTGGGGCCTATGAGCTCAGCTATGACTGTTTTGCCTGCTATGGGTGAAGGTGGTATTAGCTTGCACAATGCCCTGCCAGGGTACATTACAAGCAGAGGAGAATCATCTGTCCTTACTGTTTTCTCTCTTGTCAAGATGCTGGTAGTGGTTGAACGGTAACTCTGCAAAAGATGATCCCACCTAGAAACTGAAAGTGAACTTGTTTGGAAAAAGAATATTTGCACATGTAATTAAGAATCTCAAAACAAGATTGCCTTGAACTAGCCTGTGGGCTATACATCTAGTAAAGAAGACAGTGACTCGGGACAGGACAGCATGAGGGCAGAGACAGGGAGTGGGGCAGTGCAGCAGGGTGCCAAGGGGCATTATAGATCACTTGTGAGGATCAGAAACTAGAGCGAGGCATGGAAAACATGCTCCTTCAGGAGAAAATAATACTTCCAACTTTTTAATTTTTGGGACTCCTGGCCTCTGGAAATGTAGGGGAATAAATTTCTACTTTACAAACTTACCTGGTTTGGGGCAATTTGGACAACAACCCAAGAAATCTAACACAATGATTTAGGCTGCTGCTACTTCCTCCAAAATCAACCCTGGAGAAACCCATGACCCAAGAAGAAGAAAATGGACTCTAGAACCGACCATAGAAAGTACGGGAAAGAGGCTACAGCTGAGTGAAAGGGAAATATCCTCAGGTAATAGAGGGAAAAAAAGTTAGAAGAAAGCTTATCAGGGTCTGCACCTTCCTCTCCCTGGGGTTATTGGAGGCTGTCACTGACTGACTCTTGCCTGCAAACATCACTGCCATTTATCAGACAGTGTCCACAGAGTGATACGGGGCACAGACATCATGAGGGGTGGGTTTTGAATGCAGGAAGGCATGGGGTGAACAATATCCATTCTTGTCTTCCTCCTTCCAAAGCCACTTGCTGACAACTCAGAGAGGCAACTCCTTCCAGACCAGGAGAGTTGTCCAGCAAGATAGCAACAAACCACAAAGGCAACAATGGTTCTGCGGGCACCAAGAGCACCCTCCTGGGCTCAACCCTTCCCTTTTCCAGCTCACCTGAACTCACCCAGGTGAGCCCATTGGAAACATGATTGTGGGTCTACGGCCATACCACCCTGAACGCGCCCGACCTCGTCTGATCTCGGAAGCTAAGCAGGGTCAGGCCTGGTTAGTACTTGGATGGGAGAAAACATGATTGTGGGAACAAGGATTTAAGACGGACATGGAATGTGCAAGCATTTGAAATGGACATGAAAAGTGCTTGTGAAGAAAAATCTGAGGCATCTGAACCAAGAATGAGAAAAATTTTTAAAAACTAAATGAAAACTTTTTAAGTAGGGAATATAATAGGTGACTTGAATCAGCATAGCTGAAGAATAAATTATTGAGTTGGAAGATCAGTTTAATAAATGTGATTAGATAATGGGTCAATATCTTTAACACATAACAAACCTACATAAATTTTAAAAATCAAACCATAACACTCCAATTTGTATTTTAATTATTTGTGGCTTTTATGAGACAAGGTCTAGCCCAGGCTTGCCTCAAACTTGGAATCAACCTGCCTCTGCTTCCCAGATGCTGAGGTTACCACTGTACCTCATCACACCACCTCCAATTTTTTTAAAAATATTTTATTTATTCATTTTCAAGCAGAGAGAGAGAGAGAGAGAGAGAGAGAGAGAGAGAGAGAGAGAGCACCAGGGCCACCACCCTGTGGGTCTGGCTTATGTGGGTCCTGGGGAAATGAACCAGGGGCCTCAGGCACTGGAGGCAAGTGCCTTAACCGCTAAGCCATCTCTCCAGCCCCACCTCCAATTTTTAAACATGACAAGGTTATGAAAAAAAAAATTCCCAGAAGTGCAAAACAATAGAAGAATCCAATTTACAACTAATAAAATGAATATATAAAATATCATGATGAAATGTTTTATTCCCAAATTAGAAAAGCTATAAAGCAATTAAGATATATAAAGTGATCAACTTTGTATTTCTTTGACAATTGCTTAAATACCAATACCACTGGAGAGGGATGGGCTTTATCAGTGATTAATTTTCTTATGATACCTGAAACTAGGACTTCAGAGAAAATGGACGAGAAGGTATGAAGGCATGCAGGGAGATGAAGACTGATGCTGCCCAGGAAAGCCTGTGAGGAACACACTCTAATATACTGTTGGAGAGGAATTCAGATATGATCTGTGTGTAGTCCAGAAATCTGTGAAGATGTCTGCAAAAATATGTGGTCTCCACCGATGTCCGACATCAAATGTCCACCGATGTTCCTCTCAAAGGAAATCCTCTTCACCTCTTCTTACTTGCTGCCCACCTTCCCTGGGACGTATTGTAATCTGTTTTTTTGGTCCAGGCTTTACTAAACTTTAAGAAGAAAAGTTGCCTTCTGTCTGATGAGGTAGAATGAAGAAAGACACTGAGCTCCTAATGACCATGGCCGTCATCACATATACCTTATATTGCTGTCCTCTGGATGTTTTTAATATCAAACGATATACCTCTCATCTATTCAAGCCACCCAGATCTGGTCTCAGGTTACCAGCAGTCAAATGCAATTTAAAATGATAGGATTTAATAAAGGTTTCAGCTTAGTCCTGGTCCCCAGCACACTTCCCATAAATTGCTCAGGTGATTGGTTGTAAGCATTTGAGTGACTCTGATGTCTATTTCCTTCCTGAAATACTTCAGAACTCTCCTGCATAATTGAGTAGTTGAGGCTGGGGAGATTGCTCAGTAGTTAAAGGAACTGGCTTGCAAATTCTGAAAATGGGCTGGATTCAATTACAAAGTAGCCAGATGCACAAAGTAGTGCTCTGTGTCTGTAGTTTGCCCTGGCATGCCCATATTCTCTCTCTCCTCTCCTCTCCTCTTCTCTCTCTCTCTCTCTCTCTCTCTCTCTCTCTCTCTCTCTCTCTCTCTTTCTCCTCCCTCTCTCTCTTCTTTCTCTCTCCCTGCCTCTCTCTCCCTCCCTCTCTCTTCCCCCTCTCTCTCTTTCTCCTCTCTCCTATCGCTCTTCTTGCAAATAAAAAAATCCTTAAAAATAAGTAATTAATTTTCTGTTGAATTTTTTAAAATCTGGCTGTTATGTAACAACTCTAGCAGGCAGGTGGTTGATGGTGCACAGATAGGGCACATCCAAGTAAAACACAAGAGTAAGAAAATGTGGGCTTTAACAGCACGGGGAAAGCATCTGTGAAATAGATTTCCTCTATTTTTCTCTAGTGTTCAAATGTAGCCTCCAAATTTGTGTGAAGGAACTAGTCAAAGATGAGCCAGACCAACCTCAATGAGTAAACACATAGGTCACCCACACAGAACTTGCCAGTCAAGCAGCTCCCAGAAGTGGGTTTATATGGTCCAGCTGCTTAAGATCCAAGAAGAACCCTGCTTCCTCTGGGTCCTGGGTTTCCTCCATGAATTTTTGTCATTTTACTTAGCTCCTTGTTAAGAATGGCTAAAAGAAAGTTTCCCAGGAAAGAAAATTTGTGTCTAGAACCCACAAGATGGGTCTGAGGGATTTAAAAAGACTTCATTACTAACCAAAAATCCAAGGCTTGGAGATTTAAGGTTACTGGCCTTCATTATCACTGGGAAACCAAGTTCTCTCTTGGTAGGTCCAGCAACCCTACCTCCTTTTTGCCTGAAATGCTTACAGGAACAGGTTCATTAATGTAATTTATATTTAAAGCTCTACCATTTGGCCTCATGATATTTCATTTGCTCATGAGATTCCATTCTTATCTTTGGAGACACTGGCTGAGAGAATAACATGCTTCTCTCCACATTCCTTTCCTTTTTGGGGGATGCTCAAGTTGCCATTGAAGTGTTCTTACAGGTTGGCTCAGAACAGACTCTTCTGCACAATTTACCCCATTTTTCCTAATGCTAAGTTCTGTCAATATTCTTATGGCAAAGGTAGCACATAGGTACTATTAGGAGCTTATGAGATCCTGCCGGATGTCTTTGGTGAGTGCTTAAAGGCATTGGAGAGTCTGGGACTTTGTTGATGACACAGATTTCAGTGAAAGGCCAGAAATAGGGGCTTGGTAGAAATCTGAGGAGAAAAGGCCTGAGAGCCCTGGGCACTAAGAGGAAAGTGGTAAACATGGAAAAGTTGGGGAGGAAGTGCTGAGAAGACAGAAGCAGACCAGAGGACCATCATCAAAGAGACTGACTGGCATAGGTGTGGAGGCATGTCGGCAGGCTGCTGTTTTATGTCATCTTATCTAAAGTGACATGAAATGGAAAGTTAGTTCCAATGATTCATTGAGCTCATTTGTAAATGAAATGCTGACATTAGGAGAGTTATTCTCTATTCTCTTTTTCCACCCTATTGAATATGTTCTTTTAAAGTTGTTGGAAAAAAATTTATAATTCAAATTTTTTGAGCTTGAAAGAAAGGAACAAGAATTACATAAGAAGTCTTATTATAAAGTAGATTTCTATGAAAAGACTTCCTTTGAACAAACAGTTAGGAGGAGAAAAAGGAAGGAAACTAAGTAATCTACGTTTTCATTACTGCAGAAACTAAAGGTGAAGAATAGCCAACTCCTCAAGAACAAGATGAGATGGCTTGTCTATCAAAGATTAAGATTCATTTTTCAGCTAGGGACTTGGAAATAGGTTTTGGAGCAAAGACAGACATGTAGACCACTGACACAAAACAAAACACTGGCCATAAGGGCTGGAAAGATGGCTCAGAGGTTAAAGCTCTTGCCTGCAAAGCCTAATGACCTTGAGTTTGATTCCTCAGTACCTGTGTAAAGCCAGATACACAAAGTGGCATGTGCATCTGGAGCTGAAGGCCCTGGTTTTCCCATTCTCTCTTCTGTCTCTCTTTGCTTGCATAAGTTCATGCATTGGTGATCACTTAATTTACAACTCATTTGCTGGGAATGTGGCTAGGTGAGTAGAGTACTGGGTCTAGCATGCATGAAGCCCTGGGGTTGACCTCAGCATAACACAAACCAGACATGGTAGTGCACTTCTCTAATTCTAACACTTTGAGATAGAGGCAGGAAGATCCAGTGGGGACTTTTTGGGTGCGGTGAATATTGCATTTCTTTACAAGGACTCTAATTTCCCATGTCACTGTATGTAATTTGTTGGGCTACTTTATAACTTAAATCCAGGCATGGTAGTTTATACCTGTAATCTTAGCACTCAAGAAACTGAGGCAAGAGGATCATCACCAGGCACTTGAGACTAGCCAGGGCTATACAGTGAGTTCCAGGTCAGCTTGAGAGACCTTGTCTCAAGAACACAAACAAAATAAAACTGGTTAACCAAGTTTTCCCAAATAAAAGTTAAAAGGAAAAAAAAATAACTAGACACGAAAAAAAAGAAGTGATGCAATTCAGGAAGACATATCTGAATACAAAATTAGTACATTAATAAATGACCTCTTCACACTTCAAAGGATATGCCTGATACTTTGGGGATGTTTGGTTCCTGGTTCTGTTAACAAAATTTAAGACTTTCTTCCATGGAACACTCCTGGGCAATAATGAATGGGTCAGTGATTATGCCTGCAAAGGATATTTGATTCTCACAAAGGTTGTATTTCACACAAAAATACTCAACTTCTAGCAAGTCTCTATTTTACATGAGGAGTCATGAATACCCAGGGTAGCATTATCAAAATTGCAAGATACTGGAAAAGGAATCCATCAAAATTCAACTCTGTTTTTTCCCCAAATGCTGAGCAAAAGAGGAGTGATACAAAAAGGACATATTTTCTATGGTTCCATTCTTTAAAAAGTACAAATATATGCAAAGTCTATAGTGTTTAGGGGTACATATTTATATACTAGATGTGTGAAGAAAAGCCAGAAAGTGATGAGCATATAGTGGGTAGGCAAGGCAACACCCTCCAAGACAGCTAAGATAAATATAAACATATCTTCTCATTCCTCGGGAACTGAATAAAAAGTTTCTGCAATCCATTGTAACTCTAAAAGAAACTTTAAGGATCACTGTTTATAAAGGTGAAAATGGCAAAAACAATAATACCTGGCAACAGAGAAATTTCAGTGACTGAGCATCCACCTACCTGTGGAAACTATGGTATATTCTAGCTTTGTTCAGTAGCCCTTTGCTTTTTAATTTAATTTTCATAAATGACACATCACCCTAAAGGTCACAAATTAACTTTACCCTTTAAAACTTTACCTTTAAAGAAGCAATTAATATCATAATAAATAATGGTTCCTTAAACTGAGTAATTTTAGACTTGCAGACCATATTGCTTTAATATCTTTCTAAAGATTTAGCAAAGCTTTCATAATACGCTGTCACCATTTCCTCATGTTGCATGTGATAAATTTTGCCCTTGTCTATTTTTCGTCCAGTATGTGAGCTGTCTTCCCCAAGTCCATGGGTTGTTGAGTAGAGCCTGACAGTGCTTGAATACTTCTGAGGAATGAGGACTTGCTACTTTCTAATGGCATCTCTTCATCTTTGAATATTTGTGACCAAATCTGCTTCTGATCATAAGGTTCAACTTAATGCCAGTTCTCTTTTTGGTCCAATATGTACAGCACATAGCTGTACTTGTCAACTTTAAGATTTGAATATATATATATATATATATATACCATGAATCTGGTAGCTTCTCAATTTTAAACACCCCAGGTCTTTGTATATATTTCATACATATATCCTTAATCTTCATCATATTTATTACTTTTCTTACAGTGTTTTTTTAAATGTGGTTTCATGCCTAACCGAGAGAAGAGTAATCCAATCATCTCTTTCATTCTAAGCATTGATTTCTCCATTCAATAAAGCCCAAACTGATGCTCCCATTCCCACCCTCCCAGGTGGTACAATCAAGTGCAAATGCCAGTATACGCACGGAAGATGGACTGGTTGTAGAAAGAGCAGGGTGGATATTTTATAAGTTGTTAATATGTGATGTGGTGGTTTTGATCAGATGTCCCCCATAAACTCATGTGTTCTGAATGTTTGGTCCCCAACTGATGGCAGTTTGGGAAATGAAGACTTGCTGGAGGAGGTGTGTTGCTGGAGGTGGGCTTAGGGGTATTATGCCCAAGTTCCCCCTTGTCAAAGTTAGGCTCACTCTCCTGCTTCTGTTTTCCACATGCTGTGACAAGGAGGTGATGTCCAGCCTCTGCTCATACCAGGCTTTCCCCTGCCATGGTGAAGATTCTCCTTTGTATATAAACCAAAATACAATATCTCTTCCTATCAGCTGCTTTTGGCTGGGTGTTTTATCCCAGAAAACAGAAGGTAACTACAACACATACCACGACCAATTTTTTTTTAACATTTTATTGACAACTTCCATGATTATAGACAATAAACCATGATAATTCCTTCCCCACCCCCATTTTCTCCCTCTCAAATCCACCCTCCATCATATCCCCTTCCCCCTCTCAATTACTCTCCACTTTGTTTTGATGTTATCATCTTTTCCTCCTATTATGAAGATCATGTGTAAGTAGAATCAGGCACTGTGAAGTCATGATTATCAAGGGCATTTTGTGTCTGGAAGATTGCATTGTAAGCAGTCCTACCCTTTGTCTTTTGTCTCTTACAATCTTTCTTCCACTTCTTCTACAATGGACCTTGAACCTTGGAAGGTGTGATAGAGATGTCCCATTGCTGAACACTCCACTGTTACTTCTTCTCAGCACTATGGTACCTTTTAAATCCCAGTGCTCATAGCCATCTGAAAAGAGAAACTTTTTTAGCCAAAGGTGACAGTAACATTAATATATGAGTATGCTCGTTTTTAAAAAAAAAGTGCTTATATGGTAGTTTGGTGGGTATAATATATGCATTCAGCCAGACAACAGCAGGTGTTACTACCCTAGAGCTCATGACCTCCTCTGCCACAGGGTTTTGACTAGGTCTTCAATACCAGGCATGTATTTCCTCCCATGAAGCAGACTTTCAGTCCAACTAGACAGTGGTTGGTTTCCCTTATAACAGATGTGCCACTATTGCCCCAGCTGGCACATTTGGCCTGGCTGGTCAATCTTAAGGCTTGCAAGGTCCACTACTGTTTATCACTGTTGATGACTTCTCTCTCCCATAGGGCTGCATGCAGCCAGAGCTTTTCTAGCTTTTTGTCAGCTGTTAACAAGGTTTCCAGCTCAGCTCCTGCTTGATTTCTCAGTGACCTGCAGCCCAAGCTTGTGTGGTCTTCAGTAATAAGCTCTTGCCATCTTATTCTGGTGGGCAACCAAGAGCTATGGCAATGGCCTGTGATGTTTTGGGGGCCTCAGGAACCTCCCTGGCCAAAAACTCACTGGAAGATATCCCATCCTGACACTGAAAATTTTTTCTAATAAAAATGTATGGCTTCTGGGTGTGCCATTATCCAAAAAAAATAGGTTTCCATATGGCTTATTCTAAACCTCTTAAATTTTGATTAACCCTCCTCCCACCCTTCCTTTATTCAATCCTTTCCTCTGACCCCACTTAGGCTATTGCACCCCCAATAATCTGAACATTTACTTAAATGTACACAATCCCTCCCCTGAAGTCTCCTCCCTCCTCCCTCCCTCATAGCCCCTCTCTAGCTTACTGGCCTCTACTTCTGACTTTTACTTCAACTCACATACAAATCTAAACATTTGTAGCCAGGATACTGCCTTTAAATCCAGTCTGCAAGTCTATGTCTTTTGGTTGGGGCATTGAGGCCACTCATGTTTGAGTCATTACTGAAATATGTGCATTTATTCTTGTAATTTCTTGCTTTTGTAGTTTTTCCTTTACTTATATGTTACCTATTATTTGAATGTGGTTTATTTTTCCTGTTTTCTCATGCATGTGCTTTTCTTTCTCTTCAGTCTGAAGGATCCCTTTGGCTATTTTCTGAAGAGCTGGCTTTGTAGCCATATATTCCTTTAGCCAGTTTTTGTTGTGGAAAGTCCTGGCCTTGGGGGGTGGGTGCCTGAAGCTGTTGTGGATCTGCATGGCTGGTCCCTGGGATAGTCTTCCTCAGTAGCTGCCAGCTGGTCCCTGTCATCTTCTTCTTTGAGTTTTTTGAATTTGTGAGGCAATTGTGAGTAGAAAATCCACTCTCCGCAGTTCTGCTCATGCTGGGTCAGATAAGCCAGTGCATAGCTCTTCTAAGCTGACCACAGGAGCCAGGGCTGGAGCGGATTCTGGCTGGTTATATGGTTGCCAGAAGCTCTGGGTCTCTCCTGCTTCTCTGCTGGGGCTAATAATTTTTTACATACCTTCACTTTTTGGTATGAGAGTGAGATGTGTGGTTTTTCTGCCTCCCCCCCCCATTGCTTTAGCATGGCTACTATGGTGCCGTCTTACCTGGAAGACCCCATTGTTTTTAAGATACTCCCAAGACACCTCACTTGTACTGAGCCCGCATCTAACTACTTGGTGTAAAGCATGTCTTTCCTGAGGTCCTGAAATGGCTCATACATGCTCATGATATGCCAGGTGTCATGGTTTGATCCAGGTGTCCCCCACAAACAAATGAATGTGTTCTGGGTAATCGATTCTCAGCTGGTGACAGTTTGGGTTTTACAAACTCAATGGAGCTGTGTTGTTGGGGGCAGGCTTTTGGGGGTTATAAGCCAACTTCCCCTTTCCAGTGTTTGACACACCTTCCTGCCGCTGTTTCCAGTGCTGTGGTGGAGGTGATGTCCACCCCTCTGCTCATGCCATCATTTTCCTTGCCATGATGGAGTCTCCCCTCAAGTCTGTAAGACTAATAAACCCATTCCTTCACAAGCTTCTTTTGCTTGGGTTCTTTATGCGCAGCAACTAGAATGCTGACTGCAATACCAGGCCCATCTAACAAGCTTCAGATTTACAAAAGAAAAAAAAAAGTATATTTATTTTGCTGGGTTTGTCCCTGGTGGCTGGTTCCTGGCTCCCCTGCTGGCATTACTGTCCTGCTCAGTGTCCTCTAATCCCAGGAGATTACAAATGTCCCATCAGCATCAGCTCAATGATCTCACTGGCATGTTCCTCAGTAAACTATACCTTGATTGCCAGGACTATGAGGCATACAAGCACACTGATTATCCTTACACATCCTGTGTGTGATTCAAAAATAAGATATTTTATGAAAGAAATTAATAAAAGGACCAGCTTTTATTGGTAATATGGAAAGTGAATTGATTGTATGTATGCTTCTCCATTAAAATCACCCTATGAAACTTAACCCATAGCGGGTTTGTAGAGCCCATAAAAGGCAATAGTGAAAAAAGGCTCAAAACTTGAATTCAAGATTACCAACACTCCTACTCCATTCTAATCTGGTTCATTCCTTTAATCCATGCTAGTTGAACATGAACTACATATTCACATCGTGCAAAAATAAATCCTTACCCTAAAATGCTTGCATGCTACTGTGGTTAATGGGCAATAATAAGATAAACATACAATTTCAGATAAAGATAGTACCTATGATGAAAATTGAGAAGGTAGGGGATAGAGAGTCCTGAGTAGCCAAGCAGGGGCAGAGGTAGAGAGATGGAGATATTCAGAAGTTGCCATCTTCTACCAGCCCCCAGATGCTAGCATATGCAGTGCTGGAAGGTGCTACATAAGCGGCCAGGGGAAATTGGTCAATAATATTTGGAGAGAGCAAGGACCACTGATATAAAATGCAGACTGTTGCCATGAAAAGGCTGAACACACTGCCTCCTGGGAAAGATCAGTGAGCCAAAAAGTTATCACTTGGGCAATAGAGGCGCCATAACCTGGGAAAGGTAGTCAACAGCTTTCAAATTGGCCAAGAAATCCACTCAATGTCAAGGAGCCCTTAACTGGAATTGGGACTCAGGTCAAAATTCTATGGGAACCAAAAACTTGGGCCCCAAGAAGAAACTCCCTGTAGTAGTCGCTGGGATGATTCTTCAAACCAGGCACAATTTGGGGGAGGAAAGTATTTATTGAAACTACAGATTGAGGGGAAGTTCCATAACAGTGAAAGAGGCTGGCCCTCTTTCACAGATCCGAGCAGAGAGAAAAAACCTACACCACACACACAAAACAGGGAACAGGCAGGGGGCCAAGGAGAGAATTTCTTCTCCTTTATATAGGCTTAGGGTGGGATCTTGCAACCCTATACCAGACTTAATGGCTTCCTGAGTCTCTGGAATTTCCTTCCTACATTGCTCACACACAGGAAATGATGTTAACTTCCAGCTTCTTTGAGCTTCTTTAATCCTGCCCCTGGCTGAGAGGCTGCCTTCCTGTGAACATCCTCAGAGACCCACCAAAGATAATTAAAAACATCCAAGTTAACAACAAAACCTAACCACCACACTCCCATTACTAGAGAACTACAGAGATGCTAATCCCAATAGAATCTCACCAAATTAGAAATGTGTGTCAAATTTAACCCATATTGACCTTATTGTCCAATGGAGATCCTGTTTGTATTTTTCAGAAAGCAGTGAGAGAGCTGAGGTCATTCCAACTCCACCCAAGAGCTACAGGTAGAGGGCTGACATCCTGGCAAGAGATGAACCAACCCAGGCTTATTGTGTAGCCCCCCCCCCAAATGAAACCCTTGTCAGAGTGATAGGACAGCAAGAGATCCATCAGCACAGCTGATCAGTCAACCCAGGATAAGTCAGTGTGACAGACACCAACGATTTCTAAAGCAACCTAAAGCAAACGTACAGAGGCCCTTAAGATCTCAACAATAAAGCAGTCTTAAAACTCACCCATCATGACTCGGAACTAAGTGGAAGAGGGGCGGAAAGAGTGTAAGAGTCATGGAGGGGGAGAATATCTGGAGACGTTGCCCCCCTCAGCAACAACACACAAGTGGGGGGAAAACCTGTCTGCTGGTTTTGCGATTCATAACCTCCTACCCCATGGAATGATCCAGTGTGCCCACCGAGGAGGATACCCAGTGGACTGGGGACAGGGAGGAGGGAATCGGGGATACCAACGTAATATTTACTAATACAATATATCTAATTTTGGACAATAAAAATATCAAAAAAACTTCAAGGAGAAAAAATTCCAAATTTTATAAGAAAATATTTATATTTTAATAGAATAGTTTAAAAACCACATATAAAATAAAATTAAAATAAATATGGGGGGGAAAGGTTGCCATCTTTTCTGCTACTCTACTACTGGATTGCCTGGTTTGTAACAACCATCACATCCTTCCTGGGACTGAGTGGGAGTAACCTTAACTTTGGATGAAGCATTCAAAGGAGTAAAGAGGTCCCAAGAAGTGGCCAAGCTTTAGCTAGCAAAGAGGAAAGGAGAGAACAGGGGAAAGACAGAAACCTCAGTGTCCCAGGGGCCTGACAACAGGGAAGAGGGCTCAAGGAGGAGCTGCGCTAAGACCCAAGGGGACTTGGCAAGGGGACTGTCAGATGTCTGTAATTAATGAATCCTCTCTTTGACTTGAGCCCGACCCCATTGTGGGAGGCGTTTCCCTTCAGTTATCAAAATGACAGATTTCGTAAAAGACAGGATTGCAAGTTTCACACAGATACCCCATACTTCCAGAATCCAGCAACACTCAGAAGCAGCACAGGTTCAAGTGATGCCAGCCTGCCACCTAGTCACGCAGTTATACACAGAAAAATTATACACAAAAAAATCAGGATACAGGAACGGAAGTGAGGTATCTGGACAGCTCATCCCCTGCCTTGTTTGAACACAGTTTGAAGAGCTGTTTGGCATGGCTGCTGTGATTGGCTGAGACTTAGCTGTTGTTGGGAGAAGCTAACGTGCTAAATTAGTTTGCAACTGCAATGTAAGGACACAGAAGTAGTTATGCTCAGCCATATTTAGTTTAATTGGCTAATTTTAAAAAACATTGAAACAAAGATTACTCATCTAGGCTCTCCCAATAGTCAAGAAGTCCAGGGAGAAAATGAAGAGATCCACAAACTAGACAAGGGAGATGTTGAAAGAGAATGAACCCAGGCCACAAAACACCTTTATTTTCATTAACCTCTAAAATGAACAACTTATCATGCATGATAGGCCACAAACTCTCCAGGGTAGTTGGAGGTATCTTGGTTTTGTTTGTTTGTTTGTTTACCCACAGCTGCTTCAGAATTTTAATGGATAAAGTGACTCTTAGTTTCTTTTTTTAGGTTTTGTTATTTACTTCATCAATAAACATACACATAAACTATCTCACATTGTCTTAAAATATTCTGATAATTTTCAGCAGTTTGGTGCCTTTTTTGATAATTCAGTACCATTTTATATATTTTATTTATTTATTTATTTGTGTGTGAGAGAGAGAGAGACAGAGAGAGAGAGAAAGACAGAGAGAGAGAGAGAGGCAGATAGGTAAAATAGGTGCCCCAGGGCCTCCAGGCACTGCAAACAAACTCCAGACATACACCACCTTGCACATCTGGCTTTATGTGGGTTCTGGGGGAATTGAACCCTAGTCCTTAGGCTTCACCGGCAAGTGCCTCAACCACTGAGCCATCTCTCCAACCCCATTTTATATATTTAAAAGCACAATGCTGAGAGGGGTTCAGAGGCCTTAACAGATTGTGGATCTAGGAACCATGTATTAAACTGTTAGGAACTAAGAAACTTGCTTGGGAAGAAAAGAGTACTTTGGCATCCTGTGCTGGGATGGGATGACAACTTGACTAAGAACAGACAGATCCTCGTTCACCTGTCATCTCAGTGAGTGTCCG
>PVHP010036521.1:0-17866 GCA_004024765.1 Zapus hudsonius | reverse complement strand
AAAATCCTAGCAAACCGGATACAACGCTACATCAAAAATATTATCCACCCTGACCAAGTGGGCTTAATCCCAGAGATGCAGGGATGGTTCAACATACGCAAGTTGATAAATGTGATACACCACATTAATTGTCTCAAAAACAAAAACCACATGTTTATCTCAATAGATGCGGAGAAGGCCTTTGACAAAATTCAACACCTCTTTATGTTCAAAGCTCTCGAAAGAATAGGCATAGATGGCCTATTTCGCAATTTAATAAAGTCAATTTACAAATCTCCTAAAACACAAATCATTCTCAATGGGGAATGACTCAAGGAGTTCCCACTCAATTCAGGAACAAGACTAGGCTGCCCACTCTCACCACTCCTCTTTAACATAGTGCTTGAAGTTCTAGCTCAAGCAATAAGACAAGAGAAGGACATAAAAGGAATACAGATTGGAAAGGAAGAAATTAAACTATCCCTCTTTCGAGATGACATGATCCTTTATATATCAGACCCAAAGAATAGTATCAGTAACCTCTTGTAGGTGATTAATGCCTTCAGCAATGTTGCAGGATACAAAATTAACACACAAAAATCAGTAGCCTTCCTATATGCAGAATGCAAGCAGACAGAAAAAGACATCAGAGAGACTGTCCCATTTTCTATAGCCTCAAAGAAAATCAAATACCTTGGAATATCACTAACCAAGGCTGTAAAGGACTTATATAAGGAAAATATTGAAACACTTAAAAAGGAAATAGAGGAGGATGTGAGAAGATGGAAAGATATTGCATGCTCATGGATAGGGAGAATGAATATAGTAAAAATGGCAATCCTGCCAAAAGCGATCTACAGAGTCAATGCTATTCCAATAAAAATCCCAACCTCTTTCTTCACAGACATAGAAAAATAATCTCTAAATTTATTAGGAAAGGCAAAAGACCCCAGATAGCCAAAACTATTCTAAGTAACAAATCCTACTCAGGAAGCATCACCATGCCTAACTTCAAAACATATTAAAAATCCATATTAATGAAAACCGCATGGTAGTGGCATAAAAACAGAAAGACAGATCAATGGAACAGAATTGAAGACCCAGCTTTAAATGGAAGTAACTTCAGTTATCTGGTCTTTGACAAGGAGGCCAACAATGTTCGCTGGGCCAAAGATAGCTTCTTCAACAAATGGTCCTGGAGGACTTGGATAAACTCATGTAAAAAAATGAAATTAGACCCACTCCTTTTACCGTGCACAAAAATCAACTCCAAATGGATCAGAGATCTTAATATAAACCCGGTAACCCTGAATACCTTGGAAGAAAAAAATAGGAGGAACTTTGCATGAATTAGGAGTAGGAAAAAATTTCCTGAGTAAATCTCCAGCAGTTCAGGAAATACGACAAACACTTAACCAATGGGACCTGTTCAGGATCAGAAGCTTTTGTACAGAGGAACTAACCACACTCAGAGCCAATAGATCCCTTTCAAATTGGGAAATGATTTTGGCTAGCCACAACTCTGACAGAGGCCTAATTTCAAAAAACCTACAGAGAATTCAAAAGAATTATTAACAAAAACCCAAAATGCCCCCTCACAAAATGGGGCACTGATCTCAACAGAGAATTCACAGAGGAGGAAACACAAATGGCCTTGATTCATTTAAGAAAGTGCTCAGCATCTTTAAGCATCAGGAAAATGCAAATCAAAACCACAATGAGATACCATCTTACCCCTGTCAGAATGGCAATCATAAAGAAAACCAACAACAATCGTTGCTGGCGAGGATGCGGGGAAAAAGGAACCCTCATTCATTGCTGGTGGGATTGCAAACTTGTTCAACCGTTATGTAAAGCAGTGTGGAGACTTCTAGACAGAATGGACATAGAACTACCAATGGACCCAGCTATCCCTCTACTACGCATCTACCCGCAAGACGCCACATCTCGATGCAGAAAAATTTGTACAACTATATTTATAGCAGCTCAATTCATAATAGCCAAGAATTGGAATCAACCCAAATGCCCATCCATGGAGGAATGGACAGCGAAACTGTAGTATATTTATATGATGGAACCCTACTCAGCTGAAAGGAAAAATGACATATAGAAATTTAGGAAAAAATGGTCTGACTTTGAGCAGATCTTACTAAGCGAACACTCAAAAGAACAGAGATTTGAATGCCGCATACTCTCCCTCATATGCGGTCCTTAATCAGGATAACTTTTTTCGTTATGCAGACTTATAGAAAGAAGTGAGATGTTATGAATGAGGGTTAAGGGAAAGGGGGAGGGGAATGGCTTAAGCAGGAGGCCAATCCAAATTAGGTTCAAAAACATAAAATCCTCACGAGCATACCGTAACCTAAAGAGTAAATAGTGGGCGTCAATTGGCAAAAGGGGTCATGAGTAGCAGGGGAGAATATCTAAGTATGTGAATAATTGAGCAGTCTGAAAGCCCCGGGTCCCAGTCACCGGTCCCTTCCCTCACTGAGCTGTTGACCAAAGTGACCCATGAGGTTCCAAAAATAAGACAGAATTCTGTCAAGGCTCTTGAACGCCTTCCCCAGGCCTGAGACAAAATCCTGTTGCTGAAGAAACCGCAGAATGCCATCGATCTTCATCTAGAGTCCCAGAGAGGTCTGGAATGGTAACCAACCCCCAGATGGCAGTTAGTGAAGGGCTGGAGGGCAATGCACAAGCTGCCAGGGGAAGCTGATTGGCGATAACTGGAGTAAACAGACCATTGGCATGAAACATAGTCTGCGGCCATGAATAGGCTGAATACAATTCCTACTGGGAGAGAACAGCAAACCAAGAAGGAGCAATTGTGCAATGAAGGAGCCTGGGCCTGGGGGAGACAATCAACAGCCATTAAATTTGGCCAAATATTCCACTCAGTGAGGGGGAACCCTTGATTGGAAATGGGGATTTAGGACAATATGCATCAGATCCCATACACTTGGTCTCCCAAGAAAAGATGCACTATGCGAACGTCTGACCGGGAAGCTACTAAAAATAGGAACTAGGTAATCCAGAATGGTGTATATTTGTTAACCTATACTGTTCTAATTCTCCAATGGGGATTGTATTTGTATTTTTCAGGATATAACGAGTGAGCTGTGGCCCATATAACCCTACCACCCGGCAGCAGGCCAAAAGATGAGATCATGGCAAGAGATGAGCCACCACAGTCATGTTGTGGAGGATCCATATGGAACCCTGCAGAGAAGGACGGGATGAACAAGAGACCCATAGCCACAGCCATTCAACCATCTCTGGATAAGCCAAATGTGTTTGTGTTTTTCAGGATGCAGCGAGAGAGCTGTGGCCCATCTAACCCTACCAACCAACCGTAGGCCAATGGCTGAGATCCTGGCAAGAGAGGAGCCACCACAGTCATACAGGTGAGGATCCATAGGGAACCCAGCAGACAATGACAGATGAACAAGGGACCTATAACCACAGTCATTCAATCAACACAGGATAGGCCATTGAGACAGAAACCAAGGATTTTCGACACAAGGACCCCTAAGCTTGCAACATTAAAGCAGCCTCAATACTCACCCACCATGACTCAGGGAACTGAACGGAAGAGGGGGCGGAAAGATTGTGACAGCTGTGGTGGGGGAGACTGTCCAGAGGCATGGTACCCCTCAGTAACAACATACTTGGGCCAGGAGAACTGGGCTGAGTACTAGGATATCCAGGATCCCTTGCCACAAGGACTAATACAGACAGCCCACGGAGGAGGATATCCAACTGATCAGGGATGGGAATTGGGGAATTCGGGATAAAAACACATGTTTGCCCACTATATAATTTAACTAATTATGGACAATAAATATATATTTTAAAAAAGTACATTAGATAAATAGATATAAAGAGAGCTTTATTATATTCTAACAGTTGGTAATTATGAGCCATTTGATAGAAATCACTGATAAAACAATGAGTTTCAACTCACAAATAGAATGGATTCCTACAGGTTATTATAATGTTTTAAAGACATTCTGTCTAAATTAAAAGCATCAGACCTTTTCTGTTAAACAAAAAGTTTCTATGTCTGCAGCTATTATTTCTGCACTTCTCTCATGCATTCTGGTCTCCCTGGTATATTTTTCAGAGGCTGGTACTTCATGTCTTTAAAACACAAGTAGCTTTTTAAACCTAAGTTATCCCTCCATATCTTCCCACAACAAAAATTTATAGAGCCACCTGGGGAATCAGTACAGAAGACATTTTAATAAAACAGAATAGGTTAGAGCCTTTTCACTGGGATTGAACCTAAAGAGGGCATATCACCTCTTAATAGAGACATAATTGTTAAGAAAATTATGTTAGAATTCTATGAAAAAAGTAGAAATAAATTGAGACCTTAAGTCAAAGAAATAGAAAATATTTTTAAATAGCACATGCAAATTAGATTTGAATGTAAAGGAATCATGATGCAAAAATAACAAGTAAAATATGGCATTCAATAAAAACTTGTCCCATGTTAGAAAGTGCACAATATATTTCAATAAAATACATTATTTCCTATAAAACCCATTCAACTCCTTTTATCTACATAGCTACTGAGGTATAAATCATTCCCATGGCATTTATAATGTTCTTTTGTATGCACATGTATATGTGAGTATGTTCATGTGTGCATGGGTGCACCATCCACTACTTTTGAGACTGGGTCTCTCATTGATCTGGAGATAAACAAGTAGGGTAAACTGTTTGGCCAGTGAGCCAAAGAGTTCTCCCTGTCTCTATCTCCCATGCCCTGGGATTACAAATACATACAGCCATGCCTAGCTTTTTATCACGTGGGCTCCAGGGATTAAATTTATGTACTCACACTTTCCAGGCAAACACTTTATTAATTGAGCTATCTTCCCAGTCCATGTTCATAATATATGGTAGATAAACAGCAAAGAGTAACAAAATAAAACTTCACAATTATGAAACTTTAACAAAGACTGATCCCAAGATATACTTGTGAATATCTCTTAGATTTCATCTTATCCTTAAATAGAAATTTACATTGAAAGGTGGTAATCATGTTGCATTCTAGCAATTAAATACTTAAATTAAAAAAAAAACTTTTAATTTTGAAATTTCAACATGTATAACCTACATTTTAATTTTAAGGGTTGATACAAAAAAGACACTTAAATTCTTCTGACATAAATATATCTCCATCCTAATGATATAATATATATTATATATTATAATATATACTATATACAATATAACATAATACAATGATGATGACTGTCCTTTTTGAAAATATTTTCCAAAATAGCAAAAATATTCAATCACTGCAATAGATATCATCTTGTGGTAAAAATCAAGCTACCAATGTTAGGGCAATTAATCATCACAATGATAAACAAATTACTGTCCTAGGTAAATTCAATAACCAGCATTTAAAAGGAAGACCAAAGCCAAACAGAAATTAATAACAGATAAATCAGGTAGTTGGGAATGTCCTTTAAAACTGAGTACATGCACTTTAATTGGTATTATCAGCATCTATGTTTTTAAGAAAGATACATTAGGTACCACCCAATATTTCAAGGGTAAACTTTTAAGGAGTTTTATAAGTGATGATTTATTATTTTAGCTTTTTGAAAAATTTTACCCTGGAGTGTTATTTAAAACAGGCTTTAAAACATCAAACGATATTTATTTAGTAACTACAATGTGAATGCATGGTCAAACTCAAGGCTTTTTATAGATCTGAAATGTGAATTTTTTTCCGTCTTCCTCCAAATAAGAAGAGCTTCATCTTGTTTCAGAACAGAAAAACTTCCTAGGTTTGGTAATCAAGAGGCTTTATTTTTTTGAAATTTGCTATTGAAGCATATGATATATGTATTTTTTATTTGCAAGCATAAAGAGAGAGGATAGAGATCAAGTAAGAGAGAGAGAATAGGTGCATCAGAGCCTCTTGCCACTGCAAATAAATGCACCACTTTGTGTATCTGGCTTTATGTGGGTACTGGTGTATAGAACCTAGATTGGAAGGCTTTTTACCTTTAACCACTGAATAATCTCTCTAGCCCCTGAAGCATATGAAATATAAATGGATGTATTTTACACATATAAATCTCAATAAAACTTTTCCAAGTATCTAATGATAAAATATGTTCAGATTAAGAACTATGGCAGATTAGAAGCCTCCTTAGCTCTTCCTCGGACTCATTCTACTTCCATAAAACCTATTATCCTGCATCTGAAATATAATATTTGCTTGCCACTTCACTTTGTTCATGGAATTACTTACTGTGGACTCTGGTCACTAGTTTATTCCAATATCATATCTGAGGTATTCATGAACATTGATGCATATAGTTGGAGTTGCTACTCATTTTATTATTGCATAATATTCCTTTGTACAACTGCAATCCCAATGTGTGTATGTCTCAATCATAGATTTGAGTGCTTTCAGTGTGAAACTAATACAAGTAGTGACTCTAGGAACATTCTATTATATGCCTTTGGTCATATGATTATATAATTAAGAATGGAATTACTAGGTAATTCCTATAAATTTGTAAAATCATTTTCAAAATTGAAAATGAACAAGGTGGTTAAAAAGTCATTTAAAAACCTATTATTTAAAATATTTAAATATTCACAATATATAATATGCAAAGTAAGAAAATAAAGGACATCTCCTAATTCTAACCCAGTGCCAAATCCCACTTTACTATGCATTACTCACATATCTCGACATTTACTGTGATATATTGAATTAATAAAGGCAAAAATAAAAGATTAACAATGAGAGTTAGGAGTGGAACTGTCCTTTGTATTGTGTAGGGATACTAGTTTTTATTTCAAAATTTCACCAATGTAAGACACTTTTTTTCTGATGATTTCTGTGGCTGAACTAAGCATACACTATCAATGACTACTTATTTCCCCCTTGAATGTGTGGTCTCTAAAGGGAGAGCCAGAATAAATCATTCCTCTCTGAAGTTGATTCTGTCAAGAACTTTGTGACAATGACGAGAAAAGTAATTAATTCAGGGATTAAAGACTATTTCAGGCAAAAAGACTTGGGAGAATGGTAGAAATATAGTAACTACCCAAAAACTTTCAGTTTTCATAATACCCATTATATTGTTTACATGTTTTAAATGAAAAATATAGAATTTTAGGATTCAAAGTATTTTCCAAAGTCACATAGCTAATAAAGGTTGAAACCTGATATCATAGTCAGCCAAACACTGCTGGGATGAACCTCCAAACCAGGTACTTCCCTCCAAACCAGGTACAATTGTGGGACAAAGGGATTTATTGAAGTTACAGATCCAGTAGGAGTTCCATAATGGTGAAAGAGGCTGACCCCCTTTCAAAGGCTCAAACAAAGAAAGAGAAAAGCCATCACCAATCACACACACACACACACACACACACACACACACACACACACACACACACACACCAGCAAACAGGCAGGAGCAGAGAGAGATTTCCTTCCTCTTTATATAGCCTTAGTGCTGGGTCTTGCAATCCGTTCCCAGACTTGTTGACATCCTGAGTCTCTGGAATTTCCTTCCTGCACTACTCTCCCAGGAAGGGATGTTTGTTTCTTACTAACATGACTTACTGAATCCTCTGAACCTCCTTTCTCTCTTCAATGCAGAGGAAATCTGCTACACAACACTCAAGATTACTGTAGATTGTTAACAGGTCAAGGTGACAACAAAATTTAACCATCATACTTGAATCATGCCCAGGAAGGACAGCTAGCAAAACCCCACATTACTTCTAATATATTGTGTTAGAGTTACATTAAGTGTAAAGTTTTTGACACATAAACAGAAAAGAATAGGAACCCTTTAATAATTCTTATCCTCTTGCCTTCACATCCACACAGCAGGGATTACAGGCAAGAATAGTCTCACCTGGTTTATACTTCACAGGGGATTAAAACCAAAGCCAGGTGCATGGTAGATAAGCACCGTACCAACTGAGCAACATTAACAGTCAAGAAAAAAAAAAAAACAAAACTTGTGTGCATGAATGTGTATATACATACATGTTGAAGCCAGAGTCCAACATTGGTTGTCTTCCTCAGTTGCTCTCCACATTATGCTTTTGGACAGGGTCTCTCACTGAACCTAGAGCCCACTGATTTAGCTATTCTATACATGTATTTTTTTCCAAAAAAGAATTACTTTGTCTAAAAAGTTAACAAATTAAAAATAATAAAGAATTCTAGATAAAGTGTAATAATTTAACATTCACATAAAACCCTCTTCATAGCTTTCAAATCCAGGAAGAAAAAATCCCATAAAATAGTAATTAATAAGAAATTAATCAAATCAAAATTCTATATTCTTTTTACAAATGTGTAAAGTCATAAGTAATATTATACAAAAGAAATAAACAGCAAATATCTTTGTGTCTAGGAATGAAAAATAAGATTGAAATATGAAAAATGATAGCTTCCTTCCTAAACTATAAGTAAGGATTTAGCTAAGAGAAATAAAACAATAAACTCTGCCTAACATACGGTTTGAGAGGCAGAATCCAAATGCATTATTTCAAATTGGTAACCATGATATGAATCCAAAAGGCTCCATAATACCTTCCATATTTCAAGGAAAACAAATCCAATAGACATTTTATATAGCACACAAGGAAATAAACCTTCAAAGGGGAGATTTAGCCAGACCATCTGCTGCAGAATACATTAAAGAGGAAAAATTGGTAAATGTGATAAATCAATATTTATGTTCTGTTAGGATCAAACCAAGGCTTTGTGCACCACTGAGTTATACCCCTAGGCTTAGTAATCCTTTAAAATGTATGCAGTTGGATTGCTTTGGCAATAGGGATGTAGCTCAGTTGGTAGATTGTTTTCTTGGCATGCCAAAGGCCCTGGGTTTTATCTCACCACCATATAAATTAAGTGGTAACATATGCCTGTAATCCTAGCTTGTGGGAGGTAGAAGTAGGAAGATCAGAAGTCTGAGATCTTCTTCAGCTATATAGTACGTTTGAAGTTTGAGGAAATCCTGGCCTACATGAGACCCTGTGGCAAAACAATAATAACAATGACTTTAAAAAAACTACATTTTTCCCTGGTTGTCATTAAAACCTCAATCAAGGCAACATTGGTCTGAAATTCATTTCAAATCCTGCAAAATACATATAACTCACATATAACTAGCTCAGTTCTAAAAACAGAATATTAAGACCTTTGAATCATCAAAACTCTGAACTATATTTAAATATCTTCCTTCCCCTAGCTAGGCTTGGTCAGTATGAAGTGAAGAATACTCAGGGATTGTAGAAAAAACAAAAATGATTTCATTACCTTGCTACCGTAGGTTATCATGCATTCTGGTTCTAGAGAAATGCTAATTCTTTCTCCTGTAGAATTCTTTTTCCATTTATTCTCTCAACACCTATTCAGGGATATTTATTTGCACATTTTATGATACAAGGTCTTCGCTGCTTGAGATAGATTCTACATAGATTTCCTACTGTTTTCCTGAGGCTCATCATAGTTATTCCCTTTAGGCAAATTTAAAGTGTTCATTGCAGATCTGTCTCCTCTCCTAACCCATATCTGTTCCAATCACATCTTTTTAAAGTGCCAAATTCCATGCAACTTCTGTTCTTGTCACACAATGACTGATAAATCCTATCTAAAGCCAGTCATATTTAGAATTGTTAGTTGTGTATCAGACATCACCTACTCTATTCCTATACATTGGGAAACAAAAATCAAGTTTCTTAAGCATTTACATCAAATATCAAACAGTGTCTTACCTGTGGAAGAATAAAATACAATCCCTTATATCTTTTCTTCAGTGGTGTTAATTCACAGTATGCTAGTAATTCTCCCCCAAGGAATTAAAAATACCAATCCTTTTTAAATCAACACTTAAAGTCAAAATTAAACCCAAAATACTAACATGCCAGAAATGAAACCATTAATTTGAAACTTTATAACTAAATATCATTAGTGTATTCTTATTTTGTATATAATATGTACAATTTAGTTTTAATACTGTACTTCTTGTTAGAACACCATGAGTCAAGTCCAAATTTTGGCTAATTTCAACAGTAATATATAATGTTGTAAGAAACCTTCCAACTCCCTTTTGACTTTCATTGGCTCTCTCTACAGATGATTGTGTTGTAAGAAATATTTGTGAGTTTTAAACTTTTTTCATCTTAACCTATGAATCCTCTAACATTCAAATTATTCATTTGTGAAGAGATTTTTGAAAAGTTTTTGAGTTGTGATGTCAATTTATCTTAGAAGCTGTGACAATCAGGAAAGGCAAGCAGGAAAGATCCTCCTATTAAGAAAGGGAAGGATCGGGCTGAAGAGATGGCTCAGCGGTTAAGGCACTTGCTTCCAGTGCCTAAGGCCCCGGGTTCAATTTCCCAGGACCCACATAAGCCAGACCCACAAGGTGGTGGTGGCCCCGGTGTGCGCTCTCTCTCTCTCTCTCTCTCTCTCTCTCTCTCTCTCTCTCTCTCTCTCTCTCTCTCTCTCTCTCTCTCTCTCTCTCTCTCTCTCCTTGAAAATGAATAAAGTACTTAAAAAAAAGAAAGGGAAGGATTGGTTGGTGGAGAAAAGACTAATTGCATATTCTTTAAGTCATTATCAAATGTTGTGACAACCTTTCACTGTCTTAAAAATTGACCAAAGAAGGTTTTGATGATGGACACCCACTGTACCCAAGAAACCATGGGTACATGTATATGTTAGTAAGACATAGAATAGCACCTAGAACACTTTCCAATAACAAACCGGTGGACATTAATGAGTTAAATACCTATCAGTTCTGGTTTGTTTTCACTAATTTATTTCCCCATGATGGTTCTTATTATCCAACTACATGGTATGCATATATATATATATATATATATATATATATATATATATATATATATATCACCTTTCATCATTTCAGATTTATTTTCTCATGCTTTGGGTGTTTCCCATAATGTGATGCTGCTTAATAATCAGGTGAATACTATGATGGAATTCCTTCTAGATCATTCGGGTTTTCTGCATGCCAAGAGCTTTTGTCTCCAGTGCTCAGTTCTGTTTTCTCTAATCACTTTTAAATTCTGAAGATTCTCTAATTTCTCCTCAAAATAGTGAGTCTACTGTTATCATCTAGGTTCCTACTCCTCTACCTCCTCTATACCAGCACCAAATCCTGTAAAACCCATGATGGCAGTGAGCTGGCTTCCTCAAGAGAGATAGGGAATATGGAGAACATTCATAGAACTCTGTTCTCTCAGCTATTTTTGTCCTTCATCACCTGGTAGAGTTTCATTGATATTTTTATTGATCTTATTTAAGGCAGAATGGTAAATCCTGTCCTTCATATTACTTAATACTTAGAACTGAAATCCTTATATTTTTAAAATATACAGACATGCTCACCTCTGTGTATGCATGTATGTGCATGCACACATCCATACACATCCATATACCCAAAGGCACATGCACATTTATTTTAAACTTGAGTATCATCTGAGGCATTGTTACATCACAGATTTTCAGAACCTTCCCAATGTAGTTGAAAATCTGCTGAAATTGGCTGCTAATAATTCTGCTATGGCTGCCACAAGTACATCCTGTTTAAGGACCAAATGTTATTCCTTTTTTTGCTCTGTGAACTTGAAAGGTGGACTGTCAAATTCCCAAGAGGCAAACTTGAAACTCACTGAGTTTGAAATAAGCTTTTCCAGGATGTATTGGAAGAGAATCCCATGGTGCTACTAAGCTCACAAGAAAAATGTATCTCATACCCCAAACACACCAAGCAAGACTTTTAGAGAGATGTAAACTTTTCTCCTATAATTTTTTTTCTCAAAATTTCCTAGAATCCCTGAATTCTTGTATCCTTACAAATATTTGATCTGGAGGCTACATTTTCAAATTTTATATTTTGATCTCTTTTTTCTATGTGCCTCGCCTGGATTTCAAAGTTGCTAGTTTATTTCTATATTTTAAATTATATATTTAAAATATATGTAATGGTATTTCACATATCTGATATATTTTCTTGATGAATAACATAAAAAGTTTTATGCATATTAAGGGGAATTAACACTTTTGAAAATTTAAACAGATTGTTACCATAATGCATATAGAAAATGTCAAATTTTGTCTATAAATAAAAGAACACATTTTAAAGCTTCTTACATGAAATACATCAACTCACCAACAGTAAAGACTTTACTCTTGATTGTCCCATCATTCTCAGCTTTTACTACTTTTTCATTTTTAAGCCTTCAACTTTTGTTTTAAATTTGAAAAAAGTTTTTCTTCACTTCAACCAGTCCTATTCCTTTTAGCACTTCAATTTATTCACCCACCTCTAGAGTGCCTTTGAATCTCTTTGGAATCTTTGCAGGAAAAGCAGTAGTAATCGTTGAAGAGTGTATTTTATTTGGCTCACATTTTCCTCTAATTCATTAATAATTGCCTAGTGGTTCCATAAAACTGAAAGCAAAGAAACTGAATAAAACATTCTTATTTGTTTTGCCCATAGAGAAATAAGTCTACTTGTAAGATTTAATCCTAGAATCCTTTAAGAAACTGATCCAAATGTCATTGATTTCCAACATAGAAGTCAATCCTTTCAATTAATTTAGATAATGCATCATTTTCATGAGACAAATCTTTTCCACTTCATGGTTTTTAAGAGTATTATCACTAACTATCAATTTAAAGTGCACTTAATGTCAGAGTCTGTTGATCAAAGAAGCCATTTACCCCAGATTCAGGTTACATACACTCATAGATGTTGAGTGTGTATAAGATAGGGGAAAGATAATCAGGGGAGGGAAGGATGATGGGAGATTAGTTACATGGAAAACATAATTATTATAGGATAATGCCTTTAAGATTAGATAGGTCAATGGACTGATGGCATTGGAAAATAGTATAAGTTATCTTAACTTAAAACACAGTACACATAGGGCTGGAGAGATGGCTCAGTGGTTAAGGCACTTGCCTCCAGTGCCTAAGGCCCCAGGTTCAATTCCCCATTACCCGTATATGCCAGACCCACAAGACGGTGGCCCTGGTGATATCTATCTATCTATCTATCTATCTATCTATCTATCTATCTATCTATCTATCTATCTATCTATCTGTCTGTCTCTCTCTGCTAGAAAATGAATATATGAAATATTTTTAAAAAGACTTAAAAACACAGTACACAGAATAATTTGTATAGAATTACAAGACAGAAATGCTGCAAATATAATTTTACTGAATCTTTATTTTTGATTGAAGTTTCAAAGTCTCACTTTTGAGAAGTTCAAAGTTGATACAAGTGGCCAAGAATCATGTCTGATAAACTGTAAATTTATGGAATAAACAGCATGAATTCTGTAAATAAAGAAAGAATTCTTTAAGTTCTGGCTAGGTGTCAAAAAAGGCTGGAATTGGAGGAAAGAAGAATAAAAGAATCTAAAATCATATATTGGTATCTTATATACAGAAATAAGAATAATGAGAATATTATGGATATGCTATAAATTCAATTCCCAAGAAATTAAAAAAATATTTTAAAACCCACTTTATCTATTTATTTATTTGCAAGCAGAGAGGGTGGGGGAAGAGACTGATAGAGAATGGACATGCCAGAGGCTCCAGCCACTGCAAACAAACTCCAAATGCATGCCTCACTTTGGGCATCTGGCTTTATGTGAATACTGGGGAATTGAACTCGGGTTATTAGGCTTTGTAAACAAGCACATTCACGGCTGAGCCATCTCTCTAGTCCTCCCTAGAGAATTTTGTTGAGATTAGTGGGAAAAGGAGAAGCATCTTTTTATAAACATAGTTAAATTATAAATGTTCATTTGGCCTGAATTGTGCTGAAAAAATCAGTACCCAAACCCAAGAAAAAATATATTGGGAAAATTAAATCATATAAGCTTCATCCATGCATCAGAGATGAAAGGTAGAAAATTTTTAGTTTTATTAATTTTTACTCAACAAAAATTCCCTAATTACTTAAAGGCTTTTCAAAGGGTCAATGTGTTTAGTAGTGAATTTTAAGCAGAGGTGACTCCTTAAGTAAGTCCTTTCCTCAGTAAATACATCCATACAAATTGCTATTTTAATATTTGGTGTCATCAAAGTAAAATGAGTAGAGCATCTATGTCCTCTCCATGATGAAGCTGGCATGTCAACCAGAGGCATTTTTATTTATTTATTTTTATTCCAATGGTAAGGAAGTGTGGGATACAGATTCTTTTCTCAAACTATTATTAGGGGGCACAATGTTCTTAAAAATATAGCCAAGTTGGCTTTGGCAGTATGTTGAGGTGAAAGAATTGCTTTAGTTCAGCAATTCAAAGCCAGCCTCAGCAATACAGTGTAGCACAATATCAAAAATAAAAAAGTATATAAGCCTACTCCAAAGCTTTCAGACAGTTGGGTGTAATTAGTTAACGAAGCCATTAAAATTACAAACTCTAATCCAGAAATCTTGTGAAACTCAGAGAATAGTCAGCTCCACATTGCTGGGACAAAATTCCAAGCAGATACATTTTATAGGAGGAAGAGATTTATTTCAATTTACAAATCCAGGGAATATTCCATCAATGTTGGAAGTAGGTGGCTCTCTTTCTTAAATTCAAGCTGCAATAGAGAAAATAAACTGCCAAACAACAACAACAACAACAAAATAAGCAGGCAAGCATTGCCAGAGCTCAAACTGCTCTCTCCACACAACTTTTGGTGGGAATTCAGATCTGCCACAGTGACACACTTCCCTGTAGCAGGAATCTGCCTGCAAGGGACTGAAGTTGCAAACTCAGTTTTCATAAAACACCTCTGTCTATGGGGCCATACATTTATACTATCATACTCAAACTACCACAGAGGTCAAATTGAAGTTTTAACATAGAAATGGATATAGGTTTTAATTCATAGTCATTAAATGGTTTACTTCCAAGATGCCTAATTGGTCCTACTAGTTTCATTTCTCACAAACAACAGAGGATAATCATGCCATAATAACAAAGGAAAAGTTGGTGCACAAAGGTGGCGAAATAGACTATAATCACCAGCTATGGATGGATATCTATGTATATGTAGGATAGAAAGTGGATGTGAGGCTCATACTTTATTTACTATAAATTTGCAGCACTAATAATGTATGTTTGACGCTTAAGTTTGATTTTCACATGCATTTAAATTACTCTATGGTAATTTTATAAAAACCATTTTTTAGTCAGAAGCAATTCCTGCTGCATATATTAAAATGCTTGTGTTTATTTCTGATTTTTCCATGGACATTTCTTCTTTGTTTCCGGATAAAATGTCCATAACAGGATGAGAATTTTTCACCATTATAAAAATGTTTCAAAACTGTAAACAAATTATAATGAGAAGGAATAACCAACAGAGTGAATCAAATCACATGGGAACCTGATCTAAGTTGCTACTATAAATGAAATACACATCTAATGCATCCATATTACCATGATTAAAAAAAGCAATAAACATGGAAATTTAAAAAACCTATTGCATTATACTCAGGAAAATATAGCCCATATAATATAAAATTATTCATTTTTTCAATATAAAAGTGAGGGAAATTTTTCTTTATCAATATCGTCTTTCTTCTTTGTTATGAAACAGTATTATCATAAGTAGAAAAGTTTGAAAGAGTCTATTTTTTTCCTCAGAGGGAGCACTACTAAGGTGGTATCTGCTACTTCACTTATAATGAAATATTTGCAGATTTAATAGCAAAGAACCTCAAAAATACTGACAATTAACAAGATAAGAATTAGTACCCACTCACACGACAGACATTCCTAAAAACTATTACAAATCCCACTAAAACAACTAGCAATAGTAGGAGTCAGTTGCCCAATTAGAAAGTGATGACTCAGGCCATTAATTAACATATATAGATTTCTAGCATATAGGAGTTTTGCATGCCCAGTATTCTAGTATATGACTCGGTATTTTTTGTGAACACTCCATATGATTTTTTCTTTCTTTGCTGTTTCTGTATGACTTTTTTCTTAAATGGAAAACACAGTTTTTGCATAGCAAATTTGAAAAAGTAACAATTCTAGCTTGCAGTGGAATTAACTAAATATCCTCTGCATCACATTTTATTTTCTTATTTCTCACTTTCATTAGATATCTCAGAGATGTCTTTAAAGGCAGTTATGTGACCAAGGGTGTAGATCAATTGTGAAGTGCTTGTATAGCATTTTCAAAATCCTATGTTCAATCCCTAGCATCATTAAATAAATAAATAAATAAATAAATAAATAAATAAAACAATTATTGCCTAACACATAATTTCTAGAAACCTAAATCTTGTTCATAAAGTAATAATACTTTATATTTCTTTAGTAATTTCTGTCTGCCAAATAGCATTGAGATATAATTGATATAACTAGAAATTTGTGTATTAAATTTTTAGATCTAAATACATGGAATCACTCATGATACCATCAGTATAATCAAAGTAAAAGATATATCCAACACACTTTCCAGTTTCCTTGTGTTCCCTTGGTTTCATTTTTCTATATGCCTGATAAATTTTAAGAATATAATGCTATCATGTTAAAGGAACACACTATTATAATATCTTTATAATTTATTAATTAAATGTAACTGAGCCCCTATTTCCCTTGCCACCAACCTCATAGCCCTGAAAACATATATTGTATTTTCTAATTTTAAAATATATATATATATATATATATATATATATATATATATATATATAATTTATTGGTGGAATTGTATATATTATTTACCCTTCTGTGATTTCCTTACCTTTTTTCTTTTTTCCTTACAAAAGTGTTTTTTTTCCTGATTTTTGTTTTTCAGTTTTTTGATGTAGGGTCTTACTGTAGCCCATGCTAACTTGGAGCTCACTATGAAGTCTCTGGTTGGCCTTGAATTCAGTGATCCTTAGTCCTTTGCCTCCTAAGTACTGGGATTAAAGGCATGCACCACCTTGTATGGCTTGGATGAGAGATTTAAGGGGAAGTTCCTTCATAATGGAGAAAGCATAAAAGGAGCAAACAGCTGAGAATCCCATTTCCATAGAAGCAAGAAGGAAGTAGTCTGATTATTTCCTTGGGAGCTGGGCTATATTGTCCCAAAGCCTGCTTGCAAGGACACATCTCCACCAACAAGACTCCAACTCCCAAAAGCCTCACACGTTCTCAAAATGCCACCAGCAGGGACCAAATATTCAAAACACAGTTTACAGCAGGGCTTTCATTCAATCTACCATATTCCATTCCCGTTTCCATGGATTTATGAACATCTCATGTAAATGATGCAAAATGTATCCAGTCCAACCCCCAAAGTTTTTATAGTCTCCACAATTGCCAACATTGTTCAAAAGCCCAAAGTCCCAAGTGTGAACCCTGTAAGAAAAAAATACAAGTTATCTACTTCCAATACATAATGAATGGCAAAGAGTAGTCAATCCCATTCCATGAAGAAGCAGTGGCCATAGCAAGGAAAGATTGGACCAAAGGAAGATAAAATACAAGCAGGGAAAACAACAAATCCTAAAGCTCCATGTCCAGCACCTAGGACTCAGCTCCAAAAGGCTTTGGCAACAGGACCCTTCCAGCTCTACTATTTGCTTTCTGGGCAGAATCCATGCCAAGCCCCTGAGATATCTCAAAGGCATTCCTCCAACCACCTCAAGTGGAATCAAAATGGGCAGAACTCAACACAAGAATATTACACCAGCTAAGGAAACCATGCCAAATGACATCAACAATACAACTAAAGGAAGAGAGCGGAGGCAGGCCCATGAAGACACCACACTAAATCCTGATCATACTGGCACAGATCCTAAGGAGAACTTAATGTTAGTTATGCAAGAAAAGA
>PVHP010036520.1:0-17860 GCA_004024765.1 Zapus hudsonius | reverse complement strand
GGTGGGAACACACGCCATGATCTCTTGCTTCCTCTCTGCGTGCTTTGTTTTCTAGGGCAGGCAGGCAGGCAGGCAGGCAGGCAGGCAGGCAGGCAGGCAGGCAGGCAGGCAGGCAGGCAGGCACAGTGTCAATGGCCCTCCACATCTGTATGCCTGCGTGATAGCTGTGTACATAATCCTAGCTCATGGATGTGGCGGGAAAGCTGTCTATAGAGCGCTGCGGGCAGAGGACCAGAACGTTTGGAGCATATCTGCTCTCAACGTTGGCTGTGTGTTCACGTGTGTTAGAATGCATATGTGTGCAAGTATGTGGAGAAGGCAGAGGACAGTCTTTAGAGTGTCATTCCTCTCAGGTGCTGTCCACTTTTTTTTTTTAACAGGGTCTCTCACTGGCCTGGAACTTGCCAAGTAGGCCAGACAGGATGGCCAGCGAGCCGCACTGCACCTCACTCCCACTGAGATTATATGTGCTCACCACTATGTCTGGATATATATATATATATATATATATATATATATATATATATATATATATTTAATGTGATTCTGGAGAATGGGCACACCGGAGCTTCAAGCCACTATAAATGAACTCCAGATGCATGGGCCACTTTGTGCAATCCAGCTTTACATGGGTACTGGAGAATCAAACCCAGGTCCTTAGGCTTTGCAGGCAAGTGTTCTAACCACTGAGAAATTTCTCCAGGCCCAATTAGTAAATTTCTGTTTCATGGAATTATTGATATGATTAGATTCACACCCATCACCATTCTGTTTATCTTCTATTTATCTTGCTTGGGTTTTTGTTGCTGTTGCTATTGACTTCTGGAGTTCATTTTCTAGCATTGTGTGGTTTGATCAAATAGGTTTTAGTGTCTCCATTCTGTTTTCTCTACTGGACTTGAGAAATATCTGTCTTTGTGCTCTATTCTGAGTGGTTGCTGTAGAGATTACAATATCCTTAATGACCGCAGTCTACCCTGAGTTACATTACACCACTTTCTATGTACTGGTAGTGCTTACAGCAATGGGCTTCCCTTGACCTGTCTTACTCTCTTGCATTATTTTTGGCCACACATCCCATTTCTTGAATCTATCATCTTGCTATTAGTTTGGCTTTAAACAGTCAGTTGTCTTTAAGGAAGAATTTAAAATCAAAAAAGTCTTTATATTGACCTTCACATTTACTATTTTAAGTGCTTTTCAGTAGCAGACCTTATTAGATGCAACATTTTATTTATATATATTTTCATTTATATTTACTTACATATATAAATGATATATACATATACATACATGTTGTAGTCAGCTTTCTAGTTGCTGCACAGAAAGAACCCAAGCAAAAGCAGCTTGTTGAGGAAAGGGTTTATTTGGCTTACAGACTCAAGGGGAGACTCCACCCTGGCAGGGAAAATGATGGCATGAGCAGAGGGGTGGACACCACCTCCACCACAACACTGAAAACAGTGGAAGGAAGGTGTGCCAAACACTGGCAAGGGGAAGCTGGTTTATAACCCCCGTAGCCTGCCCCCAACAACACAGCTCTAGTGAGGTTCTAATTCCCAAACTGCCATCAGCTGGGGATCGATCATTCAGAACACATTTGTTTGTGGGGGACACATGGATCAAACTGACAATATATATGTATATATGTATTTACTTATAGTTGAGTGACTGTGGGCACACAAGGGCCCCAGGCTACTGCAAACAAGTACCAGATGCTTATGCCTCTTTTTGCATCCTTCTTATGTGAAGGTTTTGCAAGCAAGCATCTTTAGCTACTGAGCTCTCTTCCCAGCCCCTCATTTGTTTTTTTTTTTTAATGTCTGTGTGTGTTTGGTGTGTGTTTGTATGTGAGTGTGCAGCTATGTGTATGCCTCGGCATCTCTGCACAGTGTTGGTCTTTACTTCTCACTTTGTTTGAGACAGGTCAGAAGTTGTGCAGACCAGGGTAGCTGGCCTGTGAGATTCCAGGGATCCTTATGTCTCTGCCTCCCGTTTCGTCATAGAGGTGCTGGGGTTACAGCCTTCTGAGGATCTGAACTCATGTCCAGAAGATTGATAGCAAGTACTTTTACCTACTGAACCATTCCCCAGCCCTCTGCTACCTTCTGAGAGTTTATGCATTCTGGCGACAAGTTCCCTTCGCTTTTACTTACCTAAATGTATCTGTGTTTCCCTCTTATTATTTGGAGAATATTTTCAGTGGCTGTAGGTTTACAGGTTTTGCTTTGGGGACTTTAAAGATGACATTTTAGGGACCCGTGGCTTAGTATTTCTAATGAGACATTAGCATCCTTTAGTTCACTTGACAGCTTCTTCCCTGGCCGCTCCTCAGACTTTGTGTTGAGTTTGTATCACGTGCAGCTTCTTCCTCTGAACTGCCCTGTCCTGTGTTTTCTAGCTGTCTCAGCAGTCCTGAACCTGCATCTCTCTGGTGACTGCTCCATTTATTTATGCTAGAGTCTGGAATGTTCCACCATGCGGGGCAGTGCAGCCTATACGTGTTTCCCCCTCTGTGAGGGTCACAGCCTCACACAGTCTACTGTCCAGTCCTTGAAAAGAGTTCATACATCATACCTGGTTTTTAGTTTAATTTATTCATTTATTATTTTAATTTTTTTTAGTGTGTGTGTATGCATGTGATTCATGTGTACATGTTCAGGTGTGTGAGTGTGGGTACACAGGTACCACGTAGTGCATGTGGAGGTCACAGGATGGCTTTCGGGTGATGGTTCTCATCTCCACCTTGTTTAATGGAGGGTTTCTTGTTGTTGACCACTGCGTTTCTTAGGCTACCTGGTCCACAAGCCTCTGGAAATTTCCCCTGTCTCCTCCTCCCATCTTGCTGGTGGTATGCCGGGATTATAGAAGCCCACCTTGGTTTCTGGCTTTTATATGGGGTCTGGGCACATGAACTCAGGATCTCATCCTTACTCGGCAAGTACTTTAGCCGTGAGCCATCTCTCCAGCCCCATTTTACCCAGTTTTATTGTGGTTTATTTATTACCCAGTAGAGACTGAGACAGAAAGTCACAGCAGAATTTACTTGAAACATGGCCTCCAGGTGATGTTGGGCCCAATGTTCTTTCCTTCATCCATTTGTGTGTGCGCGCGCGCAGTGTACGCATGTGTGTGCACAGAATCATGTGCCCCATTGTCCTCGTGTGCAGAGACCTGAGGACAGCAGGTATCCTTCCCCTGAGACAAAGTCTTTCCCTGAACATGGAGCTCGCTGTTTTTCAGCTGAACTGGCTGAGCAGTGACCCAGCCATCCTTGTGACTCACCTCACTCAGGGCTGGGATTACATGCACGTTTGGCCACACCTGACTTTACATAGATGCCAGGACCCAACTCAGGTCGTCATGTTTGAGCAGAAAGGGATCTTACTCGTGGAGATGTCTCCCCAGACCCCTTTCTTCTTTTCTCTCTTTCCCTATACCCTTTCCCATTTAGATGAGGGCAAATTCAGAAGAAGCAACATGTATTTCTGAATAAGTTTGGTTTCCCTTCCTTCGTTCCTTCCTCTCTCCTGTCCTTCCTTCCTTCCTTCCTTCCTTCCTTCCTTCCTTCCTTCGTTCCTTCGTTCCTTCCTTCCTTCCTCTCTTCCTCCCTTCCTCCCTCCCTCCCTCCCTCCCTTCCTTCCTTCCTTCCTTCCTTCCTTCCTTCCTTCCTTCCTTCCTTCCTTCCTTCCTTCCTTCCTTCCTTCCTTTTTGAGATCCACTTCTAGAATCCTTGCTCTGTTCTCACCATCCACTTATCAAGACTGTAATTAGCAGGCACTTGAGTAGGGAACCAGAGTCTCTTGATCCCCATGGTTAATGGAGTGTTGCCTCAGACGGCAGGAATCAGGATAATTGGATGATAACTGGAACGCTGGCTGGTTTGGCTGACGGCTGGCACTCTGGGGAAAGTGACTAGATTTAGCTCTGGTTCAAGGGTCCTGAAGTATCTGCCCAGCTCCAGTTACCTCGACTCTCCTCCATTTCAAAGAGACTGCTTACATTTCAAAAATCACCCCTTTGCCACCATGCAATTAAGTGCTCCTCAGGAGATTTTGTGTTCTGAAGCTTTTATGTGCCGTAGAACGATGCACTTTTAAAATCAGAGCTTTCCGAAGCGTTGTCACCCCTCAAGTCTCACTCGAGAGAACTGGAGTGCAACCAGGGATGTGCATGCTTTATCAAGTGTTCTAGAAGAGTCCTAGGTAGGAAATCCATGGACCTTGCTCTGAAAAGCACACACTTTACCTGTGAATAGCTGGACATAGGTCGTGTCTAGTATTTTAATTTTTCCTTCAAGAGGCCATGATCAATTCCTGATGCAGACGGGACCTAGAGACCTAGAGAAGTTGTGACCTTGGGGGGGTTCTGAACAGCTGATTCTTACACTTGTTAACTCCCCTGCCCCCGCCCCCACCCCCACAACCTTCCTGATGTAGAACCATGTTTCCATGGGACTTCCTGATAAGTTTGGGAGAGAACAGCATGGCAAGAATATAGGACACATTAGAACATTCTAAGCTCCAAAGGCAAGGAAGGTGCTCTTTGAGCTGGGATCCGAGAGAAGGTTGGGTTTCTGTGTTCTCTATGTTTTTTATCCATTAATCTGATTTCACCACATGATCGAATGGTTCAAAATAGCTAGAAAAAAGAGACCCAAGGCCTAACTAGGAGATGAATGCTGTGGTGTGGGGGTTGGAGAGATGTCTAAGGAGGGCATGAGCCCACCACATCAAGGGGAAATTTAAACACACACACACACACACACACACACACACACACACACACACACACACACACACATATATATGAGAGAAACAGAGAAAAAGAGCTAGACAGAGCGAACGAGAATATGGGCACACCAGAGCTTCCTGCCACAGTAAACCAACTCCAGACACATGCACCCCTTTGTGCATCTGGCTTTACATGGGAACTGGGGAATCAAACCTGGGCTATCAGGCTTTGCAAGCAAGTGCCAGTAACTGCTGAGCTATCTCTCCAGCCCTCACAAGGAGATATGACACATGAGTTGGAGACTTACTGGCTCAGGCTTGTGGCCCAGATCAGGGTCAAAAGAAATGTGTAGCTGCGGCGCGCTCCTCGACCAGCGAGGAAGAACCACCACCACTCGAAGATCCTTCTCAAATCACACTTTAATGGAGAGCCTTTTGATTGAAGGGGGGTCAGGAAGCGAGGGGCGCCGAACGCTAAGAAGCAGCTGCTTTTATAGGGAAAAGGGACACGGATCGTCCCATGATTGGCTGGCTCCTGCTTGCCACCTCCAGACGCCACGGGATTGGCTAGGATCAGGAGATCAAGCATGGGCAAAAGCTTGTGACCTCCTTGCTAATAAAGTAGTCTTCCATTGACCTTTTAGCTAGTAAAGTAGTCTTCCATCCAAGCATTGCCTAATAAGGAGTTGTTTACCACTTAGCTGCGAGGTAGTGGGCGCCACCTAATGGCGATCGTCCGGGCTCCCTGCATGTAGCCATTGAACCATATGAACCCAGGAGTGGCCAAAGCCAGGGCTTCTGGGACCTGATGAGACAACATGGTCCTTGAGGCTGCCTGTATGCGCCCACACATGGCTACCCCAGGATCTGGTGTTAGGTGTTTATAATGCTAATTTGTAAAAGATCAGATCTAATGGGTTAGTGATTCAGGCAGAGGGAGCAAAGACTGTTCCCTTAGCACTGGAGGTGAGGCCTTTTGTTTCTTTTGACGGGTCAGGTCAAGGTTAACTTATCCTCTTGAGCTGACAGGGCTTCCAACGGGCCATACTGAGTCTCTGTGTCTGTGGGGACTGAGGTCCCTGGGAGGGCTCTGGGTTTATGTGGGGGTGTAGGCTCTACAATGGCCTATAACCCCTTCATCCTGAATGGATGAAGTAAGCCACTGTGAGTATGTAAGACACAGGCACAGCAATGTCTGATCATTGCATTCTCACCACTCAGTGGACACTGCTACCCATGTGGTTTTTTACAAGGCAAGCTGGTGAGTTGCAGCTCCGGGTGTACCATTTCTGCCTACTATTGTCAAGGATGGATGGAGTGCTCTCACTCGGCATCCTTGAGGGGTAGTTTTCCTAAATCTCTTCTCTTCGCAATACCTAAATCTGCAGGGCCTCAAATCCCTACTATACAATGACACTGCATTTGCATCTAAGCTATATACATCTTTCTGTGTACCTAAAATCACCTCTAGATCGCTGATAAAACCAAATACAGTTTGTAAATGCTACGTCACTACTTCTTCCGCGGCTTTGCATAGGAAATAATAGTTCGGCCCCTGCAAACAAACTCCAGATACACACATCACTTTGTGCATCTGGCTTTACATGGGTACTGGGGAATCGAACTCAGGTCTTTAGGCATTGTAGGCAAGTGCCTTAACTGCTGAGCCATCTCTCTCTCCAGCCCCCTAATGAATATTTCTGATCAGTGGCTCATTGAACCTGTGAATACAGACAGAGGGTCAAAGGTAGTTGTGGTAGAGATGGAACAGTGGGCATTGCTCTTTGTTACTGTGCCAACCCTGATACAAACACATCCTCAGTTAATCCTTTCTCCCTCAACCCCTGCCTGCCTGGACTCTCTTCAGGGCACCACCACCTCCAGCTCCAGGTCATCATCCTTGAGTGAGTATCCTTCACTCTCATACTTCTGCCATAAATTCCCCCGAGAACGGATAAGGAAGCCAGCTACCTGCTGGCCAGCCTTCATAGTTCTGGAAAGTGCTTTGCCAGCTGCTGGGGGATAACAGCCACCAACTGTGTGAATAAGCAAGAGATCCTGCAAGCTACAAAGTCAGCCAACCAGACAAGATGTACACACCAGTGCCATAGTGGCCCACAGTCTCTGCACGTAATCAATGGCTCTCTGATTATAAGAGTATAACTCAATGGGAATAAGACAAACATGATTTGTTCATCCAGTAACATTCATAATTAATTTTAAAATTCCCTTTAAGAGCTTTTCTAACCCTCTCTAGTACCTGTGATGGTTCATGCTGACTTCCAACTTGACCAAATCTAGAATCGCCTAGGAGAAAAGTCTCTGGGTGTGTCTATAAGGGAGTTTCTAGATTCTCTTAATTGAGGCGGGAACATGCATTCTAGCTATGGTCAGCACCATTCCATCGGCTGGGCTCCCAGACTTAATCCAAAGGAGGAAGTGAGCTGAGCACCAGCATTCCTATTGCTCTCTGCTTCCTGACTACGGAAGCAATGCTACTAGTGAAATAAGCATTTAATACTTATCCTGCCATGATGGACTATATCCTCTTCAACTGTAAGCCAAAACAAACCTTCCTCTGTCCTTCCCCACCCGCGGGTCAGTCAATGTGGGCCCTAGAGAAGGGGTGAGAATGAGGGTAACAAGAGACGCGAAAAAATGGAGTAAGACGATATTCCGATCAAACTCATTTTATTCCAAGCAGGCAGCACTTTAAATATCTTTTCCCAGGGGCGGCTTTTCCCAGGGGCGGTTACTTAGGAATTAGCATAACCAAGTTGCTAGGTAGCCTAGCCACAGCAAGGGTCATGTGATCTCTAGGAGGAAGCCTGCAGGCAGAAAAAATTTAAGAGAGAGACAAAAACTAGCATGGGTTAAGATAAAGAACAGAGACCTTCAAAACAAATATTGACGCAGTTTATGGCAAACGGCTCCCCACATTCCTCCTTTAATTTGCTTCTTGTCAGGTTTTTAGTCCAGCAATAAAGAAAGAAACTAATACAACATGCCTCTTCTATCATGCTCTGCTCTGCGTCCTAACATCCTCTTCCCTCCTGTCCACCCTCACCCTTGCTCATTGGTCTCTCCAGCACACATGGACCGTCCTTCCTCTTTGCTAGCCTTGGTACTCTGTGCCTGGCATAATGTTGTTCCCTTGGTGCTTGGCCACTTTCTCCCCTGTTTGGTGGTCAGAGTTTGACCTGTGTGCTCCTTCCCCAGGAATCCCCCCGAGACTTATGACTTGATTCTACTGTGCACTGTCTTGTCCTGGTCCTTCTCATCCTGGCTGGCAGCATCTCAGTGCCAGTGGACCCAGTCACATGGGCTAAGCTCCCGTCATGTCGTGGATCCTCAGGAAGTCACTGATGAATGAGTGGGTGAGGCTATGCTGGTCTCATGGGAGCCTCTTTCTGAACACCCTCCTTTCAGCTCACAGGTTGCAAGTGTGTTACTCATGTGAGTTATTTTCTGCAAACAGTTTCGTGCCCTTTGCAACAGACACATTTTCGGCTCTACAAATAGGCCCACATGCAAGAGGAAAGAAAATGAAAGCTTAATGTTAGTGCTGAGTGCATCGTGTTGTTCATGCTTTATTTACTTTCTCATAATTATGTTTGCCTAAGAAGCTAAAGACTTATCCTGCCATCTACCTCAGTGATTTTGAGCTGGGAGGGTCGGCTGGGAAGCAGGGAATGTGCCCATGTCATTCTAGAAAAATACTGATGCCTGAACCTTCCTCTGGAGGCTCTGATTCATTGTGCCTGGGGTTACAGTTGAGCACATCTCTGTTCAAGGACTCCTGACACTCAGCCAAGATGGCTGTCCCCAAAGGCTTCTTCCGGCTTGCTATTGTCCCAGCGCTGGGTTTTGGATGCTTCACTATAATTGAAGAGGTACACCTTTCTCATCCCCTTCAAGGACAAGGTCTTCATCTTACAAAGGCCTCTGAAAAGAAGGAAAGAAGAATTTCTCTGTGGGTGATGAAGGGACAGTCTCAAGAGGAAGAAAGAACAGGTCTGGCTGTTTGGATTGTAAACTTTAGATACCAAGGGAATCACCTAGGGTGTCTCACAAGACACCGGTGCCAGGGCTTTACTCCACACAGTATGGCTTTAGTAGTTCCTGGGGCGAGGCCCACACACTTTCAACTCTCACCAAAGTAAGAGAATCAAGGAAGAGTCCAGAAAGGTGGCTAAAAGCACAGCTGGGGCTGAAAAGCTGTGGGATCTGTATTGGGGGGGGGGAACACTTCGAACTTGGAGTGGGCAGAGTTCCAGACCCACTTAATATTTCATAGTGTCTGTAAAAACCTTTGATGTGTGTGTGGTGTGCAAGTGTATGCATAGCTTTATGTGTATAGACATGTGAATTTATAGGTGCTCTGCACACGTGTGTCCATGTGTGCAGAGACCAGAGTTGACAGCAGTGTCTTTCTCAGTCACTTTCTACCTTGTGTCTGAGCCAGGGTCTCTTGCTGAACCCAGAGCTCCTGGATTCAGCTAGCCTAGTAGCTAGCCAGCAAGCCCTTGGATCCTCCTGTCTCTGCCTCCCCAGAGTTGGGATTAAAAATAAGCAGCATGGTGCCTGGCATTTTATGTGAGTTCTGGTAATCCAAACTCAGGTCCTCAAGCTTTCGCAGAAAGCAACTTTGCCCATTGAGCCATCTCTCCAGCCCTAAAAATAAAAGTATTTTAAAAAATGGAGATGAAATTGACATCACACAAAAAAATAACCATTTGAAACTGAATATTTCAGTAACATTTGATCCACTTACAGATTTCTGCCACCAGTATTGCCATCCAGTTCTCAAATGTTTTCATGATCCCTCCCCACAGGAAAACCCCATGACAATTAGGCAGTGACTTCCCATTCCTCCCTCTCCTCCTAATCCTGGTTGCCTTTGGGAGGCCACACTTTGGTGTCTACTAATGATCTTACCTCTCGTGGATTCTTTGGATGTCACAAGAGCAGGTGGTCTTCTTTATTTTGCCACCCCTAAAAGAATCAATGAGACAGATCTGTCCTTAAGATTATAGGTCTAGGAAACAGTCTGTTTTTGCCGTTTCTCCTGGGAGATTGTCCTGAGCAACAATGGCTGGCCAGTCTGCCATCAGAAAACATTCAGAAGGGAGGCAGAGTGTCTGATGCCTTAACCTCAAGTAACTAGATTGACTTGATTCAGCAAGCTATAGTTCACTGTTGACCTGTTGTGACATCTTGGTTATTGCTAGGAAGAACAGACTTGTATCCCCTCAAATTCATATACTGAAGTTCTCACCCTCGGTGTGATAAGCACCTTTGGGGAGTAATTAGGTTTAGATGACGTCATGGGGGCGAGGTTCTCATGGTGGGATAGTTCCTTTATAAAAAATTCTAACAGAGCACTTGCTCTTTTCCTCTGGACGGCGCGCACACGCGCGCACACACACACACACACACACACATACACACACACACACACATACACACACACAAGGGAGACACCTATAAGCCAGGAAGCCATCCCTCACCAAAACCCAGAATACTACCCTGACCTTAAACTCCCAGCTTCCAGAACTGTGAGAGAATAAATGTCTGCCGGAGCTAAGTGTGAAATCTGTCCCTGTTCTCCCTGATCTCTCGTGACTCAGGCTTTCTTTGCCTCTTTCATGGGTCCACACTGTGATACGGTCATCTCATCCCTCATTTGGCTCTGCATCACCATCCTTCCAGACACCCCCACGTCTGTCTGTGCCCCTTTTCTCCACTGGTCTGCCTGCTCCCCAAAACAGGCACCAATCTGGTTCCTTCCCTGCTTCTTGTCCACGAGTTTCTTTGTAAATGTTCTGCTTTTCTGTCACGTGCCTCCAGGGCTCTGCTCCACACATCCAGTCAGCCCTGTCTGAAGCTATTTGTCCAACCAGGCTTCTATAGCTTAGCAAACAAAGCCTCGATTTCTATTACAATTATTCTAGTTCATCTAGTCTTTACTTTTCTAGATAATTTTTTGAGTGAAGTTTATCTTCTATTGAGAGTTTGAAAAAATTGAATATGGATTCATATTTCATCACCTTGTACATATTTGCTCGGGAGGCCCCGGTACCACCCGAGTATTGATGTGTGTGGGTAGCTGAATTATGGCCTTCAAAGATCTATGCCCTAATTCCTGGAACTTGTGACAATTGCTTTCTATGGTAGAAGAGTCTTTGCAGAGGCGATGAAGGTAAGAACAATCTCTCTGTTGGGCCCTACATACAGTCATGCCCATCTTGAGGCTGAGGCTGGAGTGATGAAGCCAGGAGCCAAGAGGGAACAGATGGATTCCACCTTGGAGCCTCCAGAGGGAGTGTGGCCCTACCGACACCTTCTCCTCAGTCCAAAGTTACCTATTCTGGGTTTGTGGCCTCCAGAGCCATGAGAGGGAATTTCTGTGGTTTTAAGCCATTGACTCTGTGACTCCTTGTTATAGCATCCACAAGAAACTCATACAGTTTGTGCCTGTCATTCTCCCTTAGTGTGCCCACCCCTCCTGTCATTTGGGGAGCTGGTGTTGCTGTGTTCTTGAGGGAAGTTTGGCCCCAAGAGTGCTTTCTTTGGTAGTTCCCATGGTTAAAAATCTTTTGGATATGTAAGAATTCAGACTAGATTACTGGTGTTGGCACACTCAGTGAGAATTTGTTCCTTGACTTCTAAGTGGTTTAAGATGCTGCATAGCAGAGTTGTTAAGATGGCCTGGAGTCCCCCTGGCTGACTTCAGACCCATCTTCTGCCATTTGCTGACTTTGCACCTTGAATGAGTTGCTCAGCCTCTATCTCTGTGAACCTAGCTGTCCCTCTGCAGAGAGATTCTTACAAGGACTGAGTGACCTGGCACATTTCATTGGTTCCCAGAAGCACCCTTTCACACTATGGCATCTTTAGTCAGGTTGCAGGGCTAGAGAGACAGTTAGTAAAGGGCTTGTCTTGCAAGCAGAAGGACCAGAGTTTGAGTCCAGTTCCCATGGAATATGCTGGATGTGGTGGTGATTCCAGGGCTGGGGAGGGAGAGACAGAAGGATCCCTGGAGCTGGCTGGCACACTAGGGTAACACAATTGGAGTGTTCCAGGCCAATGAGAGACCCTGTGTCAGAAAGACAAAAAGAGCTGGGTGATGCTCCTGAGAGTAACAGTCAAGGTTGTTCTCTGGCTCTCTAGGGGAAGCCATCTTGGAATCAATGCCTATGGAAATACATGCAGAAAGTGCTTAGCTCAGCACCTGGGTCTTCGAAGCACTCAATTACTGCTGAGGATACTCTTACCAGAAGACTTTTTGTGTGATTTCTCCATCTTATTCTATACCCGATTATCTGTTCTCATGTCTCCCTGTATGTCTCCACGCAGGCCCAGAAACCTGTCTTGTGACACACCTTTCCTGTCTCCAGCCACTTCCTTTATTCTGGTGCAGTCTCTCTTTGGGACTTGGCCCAGAGGAGCCCAGAGCTCCCATTCCTCTGGTCCTGTCTTCCTTTGTTCCACTCCCCCTCCACACACACTGCAGATACAATCTAGCTGCACACAGGACCTTGCTTATTGGACTTTCATAGTTGGAGTGCTCTCCCAGGGCCTCTAAGCTGAGAACTTCTCTCTTCATGCTGTTTCAGTCCCCTTTCTGTTGCTCAGAACACAATACCATGGGCTGCACAAGCCATAAAGAAACAGGGTTTATTTATAACAAAATGAGGGCTTTGGTTCTGGAGGTTCAAAGTCGAGGGGCTGCATCTGGCAATGACCTTGTTGCTGGCAGCATCTCCAGGTGTCACAGGGCATCGTTCATCTAGAGATAGGGGCTCACTCTTGTATACTTGCCAGCCTGGGCCCTCTCCCTGTTCTTATGAAGCCACCATGAGTCAGTCATGGGGACACCGTCCTCATGACCTTTTCTAAACCTAATCACTTCTCAAACAGCCCATCTGTAAACACTGTAGCTGGATTATGTTTCGACCTCTTTCTGCTTCGTGGAGGGGATTAAAAAGCTTAAAGATTGGGCTGGAGAGATGGCTCAGCGGTTAAGGCACTTGCTTCCAGTGCCTAAGGCCCTGGGTTCAATTCCCCAGGACCCACATAAGCCAGACCCACAAGGTGGTGGCCCTGGTGCTCTCTCTCTCTCTCTCTCTCTCTCTCTCTCTCTCTCTCTCTCTCCCTGCTTGAAAATGAATAAATAAAATATTTTAAAAAAAAGCTTAAAGATTTGTGAAACTCAAACTGTAGGACGTATAAATTTTTTCCTGTCTTGTGGCATATGGGATACTCTTGTCAGCTTTTGTGTGGTGGGGGGGAGAGAGGTGTGCACATGAACATGTGTGCATGCATGTGGAAATCAGAGAATGAGCTCACATATTCTCCCTCAGTCGCTGTCTTGCTTTTCTTGTCTCTAGTTTTCTGAGAGTGATGGATCCCCCTCTGGGCTCTAGACAGGCATAGCTTGACTCCCAAGCTCATTTCTCTTATGACTCACAAAGAATTGGCAAATATGGATACACAGAAGGGTAAGTTCAGAAAGATTTATTTTAAGAAAGTACAGCAGAAAGCTCCTGAGTTGGGTGGGAATCCCCTGCTTGGAGACTTGAATCTGGTCTTCTTATAACCTTAGAAGTATGAATTAGCCATTGAATTAGGATGAGTGACATTGATTAGGTCTAAATGTGTATGGAGGGCTCTGATTGTCTGCTGAATCGGGGAGGAGACTGCTGACTCAGAAAGAGCCCTGGTGGGGTGGATGGGAACCTCCCCCCAAAAAAAATATTTCCTAGAAGTAGGGACAGCCAGGAAGTTGTTGATGCCACCTCGAGTCAGCCTGGGGTTGCCAACTGGTGTCACCAGGGCAGGTCAGCATCTGTGTGCTTTTGTACCTGTGTCCCTAAATGACTACTCACAAAGAAATGTACCTTGCTAATCTCTCTGTCTGCCACTGGCCTCCAGTTTGCCAAGTAAGTTCGGCTGGCTGGGTCTGTCTGCAATGCTTTCCCAGTGTGCACCACCACACCTGTTATTTTTATGTACATTCTGGGGTTTGAACTCAGGTCACTGTGCTTTTAAGGCAAGAGCTTTACTGAGTGGGTTATCTCCTCCACCCTTACCAGCTGTTTGGTTTGTTTTGTTTAAAGTTGGCTTCTGTCCATGAATCTTGTCCAAATCACAAACCATACCAGTTATTCGAGGCGAGAGATTTCAACACAAGGAACCAGGGAGGTGTTAGCTAGAATCAGAGAGAACTCTGGGATATCACAGAGTGAAACTTCTGAAGGCAGTTGGCTCACCTCGGGCTCAGGCCATACAAGAGGAAGCCAGACTTATTAAAACTTAGAAATACAGAGGCAGTACTGCTAGACTGATGGTGCTGTCCTTGGCCAGGGTGCGGGGAAGCCATTTCTGCCAGTGTTGGCAAAGTGCTCTCTGGATTCATCGGGGACCATGGGAGGAAGTTGTTGCCAGCATGGTGAGAAGCATTTCGGGTGATGCTCGCACCTAGGCCATCAGAAGGATGAGCGTGTCTGCTCTCAAGCCCCATGGTTTCCTTAGTCTTCCTGATGGCAGTGATAACAGTGGGCTGGCTGGCAGCAGAAGTGTTAGCCTAAGCCCCAGAACCACACAGATAAAGATCCACTGGGCCAAGAGTAATTCAGGGTTGTGACCTTCAACTAGCCTTGGGCCCCATCGTGCTGTAGGTAATCCCATGTGTCCACCTGTCAGGGTCCTGGGTTGCGGATGTCCATACTGACCCTGATTTGTTCAGCAGGAATAGTTTATGAAATGACACTAATGGATCCTAGAAATTTGGAGGGGAGAAGGGAGCTGGAGAACCAGGCTCAAGGCTCAGCTTCCAAGAATAACACCCACACAAGGCCCCTGAAGTGCTCTGTTGAGCCAGCCAGCCATTGTTGGACCATGGAGTGCCACATGTCTGTGGGGGACCCTGTACTGTATTCTTGCCAGACATGTGAGCTGGGTATAAATGCTACCACTTTTGCATTGTGTGTGTGTGTGTGTGTGTGTGTGAGAGAGAGAGAGAGAGAGAGAGAGAGAGAGAGAGAGAGAGAGAGAGAGAGAGAGAGAGACCCAGATCCAGCTGTAACTTGGATCAGCCTGGCTGGCAGGGTCCATGTGACTGCCCTGTCCACAACAATGCCAGGAAAAATTGCCTACTTTGAAACCCTGGAATGGGAAGGAATCTTCATCCTCTACCCCATGAAGTAGGCAACTCCCCAGATGTGGAAAAGGAGTCAAATTAAAGGAAGTTTCCTGCTGCACAGGGTGTTCAGCTGCAGGAAATAGGATCCTCGCTTCCAGAAACTTCTCAGCCCCAAGCACTGTTACGGATTGCTCCTTAGAAAGCATCCAAAGTGTGCATCTAGAATGACCTCTCTGGCAGTGAACCCCTTGATGGTTTTGGTTTCAGAGTGCTCAGCAGGTCTCCTAAGCTTAGCAGTGCCAAGGGGATCTTACCACAGAGTGTTAGGCCCCATGGGATCCCCAGGCTCAAGGGTCCTCTGGGAGCCTGGTCAGGATTTAATTAATTTCCAGTGGCTGGAAGTGTGGGAAGGTCAAGTAGTATTGCTCTGCAGACAGGTGTAGCTGGGGAAGAGGGTGCCAGTGAATAAAAGGAGGGGTGGGGGGAAAGGGAAGGATGCAATTAGGCTGATCAAATTTTAATTGCAAAGTACCAGTAAATACATAAAGATGCTTGATGTCTAATGGTTAGGGGGTGTGATTTAAATTCTCACCTATTTTATCTGGCAAAAAAAAAATAATGAAAGGAAGTTTGATAATTCTAAGGACCAGCCAAAGAGGACTTGGGTGAATGGGGCCTTGTTCAGATTGGGAACTGGTCAGGTGCAAGTTGGTAGAATTCCTTCAGTGATTTCTTTGTTAGTACCTAGTAAAACTGAATTTCTACATACCCAGTGACCAGGAGATTCCACTTTCCACTAAGGTGGATCTAAATATTATTGCAGATGTCCATAAAGAGCCATGCATGATCATGACCTTTTTTTGTCATGGTGAAAAATTAGCAATAGATATAATGTCAGTCATGAGGAGAATGAATAATTAAATTGTGGTCAATTCCCAATACAACATGCTAAAGAGCCATTTGTAGAAGTAGGTTTCAGAATGCTTTATACTTAAGATCTTGTCTAAATGGGGCTGGGGAGATGGCTCCATGGCTAAGAGCATTTGCCACACAAACCTGAAGGCTTGATTTTCTCTGAGTTCAATCCTTCAGCATACAGGTAAATAGTTGGATGTGATCACACAGACTGTAACCCCAACCCTATTAGGAATGGAGGCCAGAGAATTGCTGGGACTCATTGGTCAGCCAATCTGTCCAGAAATAGCAGCCCCTGTGTCAGTAAGAGGTTTCCTCTAAAGAAAGCATACAGATGAGTAATAATAGGACACCTGATACTGTTCTCTGTCTTCAGGTACACATGTGCACGGGGCACACACATGCATACACCACACACCATACCACACACACAAAATAACATTTGAGAATATATAAAACATTGCATATTTTATAGTCATATAAACTACATTCACATGGAATGATCTATGCAGAAATAAGGCTGCGATCTTTTCTAAATGTTGGGTGTCTATCATGGATGGGGGTACAGAGAGGAGGCACTACTTTCTATAATATTTTATTTTAAACAATCTGAGTCAGCTATGGTGAAAGGTTGACATCCACTACATCTAGGTGGTAGGCATGTGGATGTCATCTGGTTAGTCTCTACTCTTTTGCATTTCTGAGAAATTTAAAACTGTAGGCTACAGGAAATCACACTGCAGGTAAGACACTTGAAACAGATTCGTGGACTTCAAGTTTTCACATAGCATTATCAGAAGTTTCTCTAGCATTTTGTAGTAGCTTTCCTTGGCCTTGGACAGTCCAGTAACTTAGGAACACATGGGGGTTTGAATGTAAAATGTCTCCCATAGCCTCATGTGTTTTGAATATCAGCTGGTGGCAATTTGGGAAGGCTATGGAGCCTTTGGGAGGTAGAGCCTTGCTGGAGGAGGTGTGTCACGGGGAAGGTGAGCTTTGGGGGGATAGAACCCAGCTCCAAGCCTAGTAGATAGACTACTTCCTTCCTGCTGCTATGGATGCCCAGCTGACTAGCTGCTTCTTGCTTCTGCTCTGCTGCTGATGTGAACCAGCCTCCTGTTCCTGAAATGCTTTCCCAGCCACGATGAAACTGCTCCTCAAAACTGTAAGCTGAAATAAACACTTCCCTCTGACAAACTGCTTCTGGTTGGGTGTATGTTTTGTCTTAGCAAGGGGAAGTTAAATACAACAGTACGTGAACATTTTGTAGCTAGACATAACGAAATAGCTTAGTTGGTAAAATGCTTGTGATCCAATCCCCAGACCACATAAAAAATGTCCAGCATCGTGACACGTGCTTATAATTCCATCACTGGGGGCCATGGTGATAGGAGGATTCCTGGGGCTTGTTGGTCAACCTGGGGCTTGACTGATGAAATTCAGGCCAACAAGAGATCCTGTCAAAAAAAGAAGTGGACAGGAATCCTGAGGACCATACCTAAGGTCATTCTGTCTGGCCTTCACGCACATACACACAACACACACATGCATAAAATTAAAAAAAAACAAGCTACCAATATCTACACTAAAAATATGTAAGATTTTGATGTGTGTGGGGGGGGAAGTTGGGGGTTATTAGAAAATCCTTATATGAAAAGGAAATGTATATCGACCTTAGGTTTGTTTGGACTCTTATTCTTCTAAAAGCATCTTGGTTGCACGTGTGTGAGCGTGTGCACGTGTGGAGACCTGAGGCCGATGTCAGGTGTCATCCTTTCTCATGGTTCCACCTTGTTTCATGGTAACAAGGTGTCTTATTGAACCTGGGCCTCCTCAGTGTGGTGAGTGTGACAAACTTAGTTACACTTTTAAGTTTGTCAGTGTGGTTCTCTTGCTTCTGCCTCCCTAGGGCTGGGGTAACAGACTTAGAGCATTATACCTGGCATTTCTTTTTTTTTATTTAAATATTTTATTTATTCATTTTCAAGCAGAGAGGAGAGAGATAGAGAAAGAGAGAGAGAGAGAGAGAGAGAGAGAGAGAGAGAGAGAGAGAGAGAGAGAGAGA
>PVHP010036519.1:0-17853 GCA_004024765.1 Zapus hudsonius | reverse complement strand
CCCCCCCACGGTTCACCTTCCCCGTCCGCCCTCTGCCCTCGGGTCACGTGACCCCACGGGTCACTTTCCCCAGTCTACCCTCTGCCCTTGGGTCACCTGCCCCTGGCCCGCCCTCGCCCAGGAAGGCCCGTGGAAGGTCCCTCCCCAGCCTCCCAGTAACCCACCCCTGGGCTTCCATGACTTTGTTAGCTGTCACCAGGCCCGCGTGTTCTCTATGGACCTGGATCCCCTGCCCTCTTCCCATCTCCCCTAATTATCACTCAGGGCTTTAGAAACCACCCCACCATTTGTATTTCTGGGGACCATACCGGTACCACCCCTGGGTTAAGGCTGGAGTTCTGGCTGAATAGAAATAAGCTTTAGGGGAATCCTAAGGGGCCTCTCTTGAACTTTACTACCCCCAAAACACTGTAATGATTCATTTCCACTTAGGAAATATTGTTTCTATGAAAATATAGTCAATATATGTAAAATAAATTTCTCTATAAACCAACTTGATAGACAATTAAAAGTGTGTTTTAAATTTATTATAACCGGGTGTGGTGGCGCACACCTCAGCACTCGGGAGGCAGAGGTAGGAGGATTCCCGTGAGTTCAAGGCCACCCTGAGACTACATAGTGAATTCCAGGTCAGCCTGGGCTAAGTGAGACCCTACCTCAAAAAACCAAAAATAATAAATAAATAAAATAAAAAATAAATTTATTATCAGGCCCCATGGTTCCAGTGAGACAACCACCTGGGTAACAACCTAACGCAGCCAATCAGCCTGTGTTTCCTTAGTGCTATGATTCTGGTTGGATGCTTGACCTCCAAGAGGCCAGTAAATGTTAGTGACATGAAATTGAGTCAGTATTTCATGGATTTAAACCTAAGAAAATGTTGGGAATGAAGCCAAAAACTGAGAAGAAAGCCAAATTAAGGAGACAAAAACTGGTATGATTGTGACAAGGATATGCCCTGAAATTTTCAGTTAGGTGAGCCCATGGATTTAAATTTTTGCATATTTACCACTAAATACTCAAATCTGTAATCGTTCAACCCAATTAAAAATGCATGAGGCCAACAAATTCAAATCTCAATCAGGTCAAGTCTCTACATACCTTACAGATGGGACTGGGGATGGCTTAGCAGTTAAAGGTACTTGCTTGCAAAACCTGCAGACCAGGGTTCAATTTCCCAACCCACTCATGTAAAACCATAGGATCATTCATTTGCAGTAGCAAGAGACCCTGGCATGCTACACACACACACACACACACACACACACACACACACACACACATTAAAACTTACAGAAAATGGAGAACAGAAGAATATTAAACACAAAATCTATAGAGTGTCAAGGTAGGCAAGTGCCGTGGACAACTTAGTGAGACTCTTAAAAAAAAGTTAAAAGAAGACTGAGTATATAGCTGTAGTAGAGCATTTGCCTCACATAAGTGATGGAAACCCCACAGTTAGTGGTCCTCCCACCATGAAAAGCAAGAAAAATAACCTAGACTGTCAGAAAATCTGTAGGTCAGGTGACCCAGATTAGGCAACAAACTATTAGGAAGAGAGGAGAGAAAGAAAGAGAGAGAGAGAGAGAGAGAGAGAGAGAGAGAGAGAGAGAGAATGAATTTAAGAGATTAAAAATCTTTACAGAGCTGGGGACTGAACTCAGAGGCCTCCTTGCAAGCATTCCTACCACTATACCCCCAGCCTCAATCATTTTAAAATGGTTTTTATTTATGCTTTCATCCAACAATTTAAGCAATATGATGACATTTATGGGAGTATTGGAAAATATGGGTATATGATAGCATATCAGTGATGCATGGGACCCACAGAGTGGAGCTGGGTGAGGGGAGACTGCAGTACAGGTTTTTGGATGCTGAATATATCCTATGTCTTGATTGAGCAGTGGTACACTAGTTATCTCCTTGCAGGGACAAAATTCCTGAAAAAAATCAGGTTAAGGGCTGGAGAGATAGCTTAGCAGTTAAGGTGCTTGCCTATAAAGCCTAACGATCTGGGTTCAATTTACCAGTACCCACATAAAGCTAGATGCAAAAAGTGGCACATGTATCTGGAGTTTGTTTGCAACAGCAAGCCCATTTCTCTCTCTCTCTCTCTCTCTCTCTCTCTCTCTCTCTCTCTCTCTCTCTCTCTCTCTCTCTCTCTCTCTCTCTCTCTCTCCCCTCTCTATGCTTACAAATAAAAATATTTAAAAGATATGCTCTTAAAATCAGTTTAAGAGAGGAAGAGTTTATTTCAGTTTTCAGTTCTAGGTAGTATATCATGGTGGGGATGTGTGGTGGCAGGAGCTGAGGCAGCTGGTCACATTTAGCCCATAGTGAGGGATGAATGCTTCTGTTCAGTTAGTTTTCTGTTTTGTTTACAGCCCAGACCATGGAATGGCACCCCCCAGTTAAGGTTAATTAACCCAATCAAACCTTAATTAACCCAATAAAACCTTAGTCTAATCAAAATAATCCCTCACAGACATGCTCAGAGAATAACATAATATCCATAACCCATCACAGGTGTATATACTTATTAAAATTCATTGAACTGTATACTTGGAAATGGATGTTCTAATTATGTGATATTTCTCAATATAGTTAATATAAAAGGTACAAACAAAACTACCAAAAATAGAAAAAAATGACAAAATATTATGAGAGAGCCAAGTTTATTTTTTCAACAAATGCTGCATAGCCCTTTTTTAGTAAAACTAAAAAACAACAATAAAAAAATTCAGAGCTCAAGGGAAGTCCTTCACAAGATAGACTCAAAAGGTTAAAAAGAACTTTACAATTCTGTTTAGCAAGATGCCAACATTGTCATAGACCAGGACTATTATGCACCTTGCATTTTTTTTCTAAATGGGAACTTCTTTTAGTGTTTTCAAGTCTTTTATTCACCATTACATATTAAATAGGGAGTAGATCATTCTTTTCAGTTCATTGTTTATTAGACCATATGGATTACTTAATGAAGAAGGTCCAACCACCCTGGAGATCCTAGGCATTGCTAAGTACAGTGATTTGACCAGAGCCCACATATATCTCTAAAGAGAGAAAGAGGGAGAAAGATGTTGCACTTATGTCTGGTACTCATTCAGTTAACATGTTACTCAGATAACATTTGATGATCATTTAAACTAGGAACTGCTGAGTTTAAGAACATAAAAGGTAGACGCAAGCTGTGCCTCCTAAAACAGAAGGAAGCCAGATCTCTCATGGCAAGTCCGCATGGTTCTGGAAAATGCTTATGGGAGCTGCTGCCGGGATAACGGCCACCAACCACTTGAACAAGCAGGGGACCCTGCAAACTGTGCAGTCAATCTGTTGGGCAGGAAGTACACACCTGTGCAATAGTGGCACATAGCCTTTGCTTGTAACCAACTGTCCTCTGATTGGATGTGAGGCCTGTTCAGTTGGAGAGAACTCATGTCTGGTATTAGGAACAAAGTCAGAATCCCATGGCCAGGAATCTCATAACCTCCTGAGCTAACCCCAATTGTTCTGTGGATAAGAGTGGACACACACATCCAAAAGTCTCTCAACTATACATATCCCCCTTAATCAAGGCTGCTCTCACTCTTGGTTGGAGAATCTGCTTTATCTTACAGATAGAAGAGAATACTGAGGAGATCCAGGATCCATCAATACAAGAAAATATAGCTGACTGCCTACCCTGATACATACCATCTTCCCCTGCATATTCCTGGGTCCCAGGAGAGATTGAAGAGGAAGCAACAACACTGCTAACCTGACAACCAGCTCCAGGGAAGCTGTAACAGACAATATGGTTAATCAAACCCCATTAAGGCGGAAATCCAGAGGCTACAAAGAGTTCAGCACTAAATCAGACTGCTAACAGGCCCACCAAGGCTCAGGGATCATTGCTGAAGGGGGGGTGCAGAAAGACTGTTGTTGTAAGAGCCACAGAGTGGGTAGGAGTATCTTGAAGCACTCCCCCTCCCTTAAACTAACCAAGGTCTGAATTACACCACAGTAAATATCAACACCCCTTCCCCTTAGGAGGGCCCTAGAGGATATTTGGACAGGGGAGAGGGGATACAAGAATATAACCTTTGTAAAGCTTGGGAAAGTGTGAGATCCTACCTCGAAAAACCAAACAAAAAACAATTAAAGAACAGCAATAAAAAGCAAGATGTGGCACTAAAAGTGAATTCTAGGTAGTCTATCCTACATAGACCTGGTTCAAAAAGGTGAACAAGATCCCTGCATTGATGGAACTGTCTGACATTCTAGAAGGGGGAATAAATGTAGCAATTATAGCCATGTACACATCACTGCCTTCTCTATTCAGCACCTGCTGCTACCCCTGTGCCTTCATTCTCAGTCAGCTTTCACTATCCCATGTTACCCTCAGAAAAAGTGGGGCACTGGTAACCACTCTACTTATGAGCAATATAGAAATGCCACGTGGGTTAAATTTTTTCCTGTTTTTTACAACCATGAATAGTCCACAATTTTCATTGAAGAGTACTTGTAACCTGTACCATGACAGAGTATGTGTGTGGTTCTTTGTTAAGAAGTAGGATTTATTTTATTTTATTTTTTATGAAAGCATTGAAAAAGAAAGGAAGGGAAGAAGTATTTAAGCTGAAATCTGCTTTCTGGTTTCAGATACAAAGAAGGCTTTCAGTAATTTGAGGAAATGAGCACCTTATCTGACTTTTATATAAAAGATGTAGATATATACCTCATATCTGAGTAAGCACAACGGTGGACATAATATTTGGCTAGCCAGGGAAGTGGGCAAAGAGCTGAGACATAGTGGTCATTTATTTGGCATTTTAGTCATATCTCTTGGCTTTGGGTGATTATAGAACCAAAAATGAGAAAAATGTTTTAAAATAGACATATATGAATCAAAGAAACCAAAATAGTGCCAGAGATATATTAATTTATGTATTCTGTACAGCTTATTTTTTTTCTAACACCTCTTAAAAATGGTATTTTTTCCACTTACCAGTGCAGACATTAAAGTATTTATGGAATATTTCATATAATTTTGGTGTTGGACCTATACAAATGCTCTCTTTTGCAAAAATTAGTGTTAGGATGTTGGTTTTCAAAATAACTATGTAAGTCAAAATTTTGTGAAATATTTTCATACAAATAAACCCAAAGAAAGTTGGAAGGTGAGATGTCAAATCAAGATCTTCTGTTTTTGGTATTTTAGTAAAGTGCTTAAGAACTCCCAGTATTCTAGAGAAGTCCAGAGGTACAGATGGAGGTAAAATGCCACCCATCCTAAAGCGGGGTTCTAGAGCACATCAGTTGCCATTGCCTTGTCATTGGTTCATGGTGGAATCCCCAACTACAAAGTCACCACTCTCTGGAATATTTCTTGGAGTCATTATAGACAAAAGGAAACTGTGCTGGCAGTTGAAGGCCTTTTCCTGAAATGCCATACACTTCTGTTCACCTCATAAGCTTATACCTGAATGCTAGTGAAGGAATGTATAAGCTGACTGCAGAGAAAAGCACCAAACAGAGCCAACTTAAGTGTGAGGTTTTACTGAATTTTATTTAATGTGCAGAGAAGAGGTTCATAGAGCAGTTTTAAAGGGACAGTAAGAGAAAGCATGAAATTGGTGGTGTGTGACATTTCCAGAGAGACGTGAATTAACACACGTTCACCCTCAATGACAGATCAAAGAAACAATTTCCCCTAGGTGTAGGTTGGTGAACCAATGAGTTTATTGGGGCTTCTTACAGAAACATGGGAGACTTGAAGGCAACTATATCTTCAAGAAACCCACATCAGTCTGGCTCATAAGGATTCAGGAGAACTGTGCTCTTAGAGCTTTCTTTCCACCTTGAAGGCAGGTCCCTCTCTAATAACTCTCTAATAACCATAGCAAGGGGCTTATGAGTCTTATATCTCTCCAAACTTCCTGGGCCTGGTAAGTGTTAATAGCTTTCTGAGTCTTAGAAGCCTGCCTTCTCTACCCAGCAATATTTAAATTCAGAGGAAATAGCTTCACAATTGGTTTCTGCTCAAACTTCCCTGTGATAGATGGAATTTTCCAAAGATGGTCACAATACATCTCAGTACACGTGTTCTTCTAGAACCTTGCATTCCCTATCAAACAATGGAGTGTAAACCGGGCAGGGTAGTACACACTTGCAATCCCAGCATTTGGGATGCTGAGGCAGGACGATTGTGCTGCAGAGTGAGACCCTAGTGGGAGGAGGACACTCATAAGACCAGGAAGCTAAGCACACTTACCAAGCTTAGTAAACTCACAATGTTAGAAGATTCACACAGCTCTTCCAGTTCTTATATAAGCTTTAGCAATTGCTGAGCTAAAGGAATCTCACTTCCTGAAGCTCCCTACAAGTTGTCTAGGGATGTGGCTTTTGTGAGTAATCACCCATGCTGGGCTAGCTTTCCTGTGATGCAGCACAGTGAGTCACCCATGCTCCTCTAAGTAACCTCAATAACCTCCCTGGTTCACCCAGATGGATGGACTCAGTTCTTGGGTCTGCTATCGGTGCCCCATGTGGACTGGATGACATTTGCTCACATCTTCCTGGTGCTAATTCTGTGCCTAGTCATGTGTTCTTCAGCTGTCTACTCTCCATCCCCAGTCCTGGCCCTGTCCACCACCTCAACGCTTACTTAGCTAAGGTGGCATTTAATTATTAAGCCACATACTGTATGGTCTGTTTCTTTGCCTGGCCTTTTGACTTGCAAGCACTTTCATGTCTCTAAAGAAAACACGGTTTAGAAGAGTCAAAGTTTGGTCTTTCTGTAGCACCTTTAAACAATCTAAGCTTTCAAGAGAATGCTTTAGAAGTAAAAACGTAAATCAACCTAATTCCTTTCCATTTTTTACCTTACAGTCATAATCCTTCTTGCAGCAATAAAATGACAGTGACATGAGCAAAAATGTGCAGAAATGACAAACTTAAAAATTCTTTCAAGATATGATCTCGGGGACAGCTAAACAACCTGAGACTGATGTCATGCCCTGAATTCCTCCACATTCCATATCAGCTAGGGCTTCTGTATGTCCATCTTCCCCTTATAACCAACACTTGCAACTAATTGTATAATTTTTCAGAACCAGAAAAAAATGAAAACACAGGACACACTGATAAATAGGAATGCATTGTGAGAGTAGAGCATTAAGCCAAATTTAAAGTTTTTTTTAAGATGAGGCCCTGTAAGACTGCAGGGTGACACACTGATAAAGTCGGTCCTTTTTTTTCAAGGTAGATTCTTGCTCTAGCCAAGGCTGACCTGGAATTCACTCTCTAGTCTCAAGGTGGCCATGAATTCATTGTGGTTCTCCTACCTTTGCCTGCCTAGTGCTGGGATTAAAGGTGTGAGCCACCATGACCAGAAAACCAAAAACCCAGTTTGAATAGACTTTAAAGACAAGTCAAGGTCAGATTGAGCTGTAGTGTCAGTCCATGAAGAACCAGGTTTGTCAAATACACTGTCACAAAGTTCTGTGTGTTGCCTGCCACTTGTTCCTGGCATTTGCATACAGTCTTTAAAAAAAAGCAATGCTATGTGTCAATTGATTAGATTCAAATAACTCAGGAGAGAACTGCATAGTCCTTGGGGACAGTGAAGCCAGAAAAATAGAGGAGGAAGATTCCTGAGCAGGGTGTGTCTGAAAAATATCACTTTATTAAATTCCCAATGAAGTACAAGTATAATTTTTAGGTTAAGCCACTGAAATTTTGTGGCTCTATCTGTTAGAGCAAGCCATATTATGATAACAAAACTCATTGTCACAGTATTTTAGAGCATTCTTGCTGTGGTAGTAGAATCCCATGATATACAGGAGGCTAGGAAGTCTAGGATGGAGGGTAGCATTCACACTGTGCCATGTCATGTGGAAGGCCGAAGGGCAAGAAAGAGCATGGGTAACAGAGAAAGAGAGCAGAAGGTGGCGGAACCCATTTTTACCCTTTTCTTTTCTTTTCTTTCTTTCTTTTTTTGTTTTTTGAGGTAGGGTCTCACTCAAGCCCAGGCTTACCTGAAACTCACTCTATTGTACCAGGCTGACCTTATTCATGGCTATCCACCTAGCTCTGTCTCCCTAGTGCTGGGATTAAAGGCATGTGCCACCATGCCTAGCTCCATTTTTAAAAATGTGTGTGTGTGTTGGGGGGTGGACATGTATCTACTAAGGCACCCTCGTGGAGGTCCAAGGACAACCTCAAGGTACTAACCATCTCTTTCCACCTTGTTTTTAAACAGGGTCTCTCTTATTGCCTTTCTGTCACTGCAAAGGCCAGTCTGGTTATCCCAGGAACATTATTCCTGGCTTGGCCCCATGCTGCCACAGGCATGTTGGGATTACAGATACAAGCACCACTTCAGGCTTGGATCTGCAGATTTGTAGAGCCAGCACCATTAACCAGAGTCATCTCTCCAGCCCTAGAACCTACTTTTGAAATAAACCGATTCCACCTATATTCCACTGCAGTGATAAACAATGTTAACCAATTCAGAGTCCAAATGTTTTAATTACCTGAACAGTTGCATTGGGGTTTAAGTTTCCAAACATGAATTTAGGGGAACATATTCAAACCATAGTACAGAGCATAAGAGAATTTCCTTCTCATGGAAGGCCATTTTGATGGTTAAATTTTGTTGTCAACTTGATCTTTTTAATTATCTTGGGTGGGTCTCTGAGGATGTTTATAGGAAGGCAGCTTCTCAGTAGGGGGGCAGGATGTAAGTAAGCTCAGGGAAACTAGAAATGAACAACCCTTCCTGGGAGGGCAGTGCAGAAAAGAAATTCCAGAGACTCAAGGGATAAACAAGACTGGGATAGGGTTGCAAAACTCCATCCCTAAGGCAATATAAAGGGGAAGGAATTCTCTCCTTTGCCTTTGCCTATTTGCTGTTCTATGTGAGTTTTGTGGTGATGGTTTTTCTCTCTCTCTGGACCTGTGAAAGGGGGCCAGAATCTTTCACCATTATGGATCTGTAGCTTCAATCAATCCTTTCCTCCCATAACTGTGCCTGGTTTGGAGATTCATCCCAGTGGTGTGTGGCTATGACAGCCATCATGAAGACCATATTCATTAAAGCTATTCATGGAGCTAGGTTCATACAATTTCATTTTGAGTTAAGACTTTCATCATTTTCATGGCAGTGAAAAAGAACTATGTTAAATTATAAGTTGGCTTTTCAAATGTCTGTGTGAGGAACATCAAAATAAGCCAGTCCCCAAATACACTTCATTAGCATGTTTTGAGAGGGCCACCAAGAGGGTGGCTCAAATCCAAGAACAGTTCTGAAAGCTGTTCTTTTGTGGGGGCAGTATGTGTTATAAACGTATACTGGTACAAACTGTCTGGGGTTTGTTCTTTTCTGCTGAATATACCTTGAGATGTCATGGGATGTCACATCTTCTGAAGGCTATTTCCCATGAGAGTTTAACTGTATATAATAGGAGAACCATTCATTAATGCATTTTTCTTTCCTCATACTTCCATTGCTTGCACCAACAGCCCTTCTTCTCAGCAACTTGAAGTCCTTGTTTCTTTCTGTAAGTCAAAATTCAACTATCCAGCTCTTTAAGTTTAATACTTTGTGTATGCCTCCAAGGTGGTTTATATTAATAAATTTGTATGCTTTTTATTTCCTATTAATCTGCTATCACTTTACTTCACAGACTAAGATAACCAAAACTTCAGATGTAAATTTAAACTTCCCTACGTGTATGTGGTATATCATGTCTGTGTACATTTCTAAGTTCAAGTAAGTCATATGGTCATATCTATCAAAAGAGCAAAGAAGTATGATAAGATTACACACACATATATCTATATCATTAAATAAAAAGTGACAGCATGGCACATCGATTTAGACATTGGCGCTTGGAAGAAGCTGGCACATGGAATCCTAAACATGATGTATGGAATTAGTGGTCATGGAGCAGGCAGTAAGAAACAGATTAGTAGGTTGGTTAGCTGGAGAGCTTGTGTGTGCCTTGGGACACGGTCAGTGCAATGTAACCAACACACAGAAGGTGGACCTTAAACCCAGTGAGATTTGAACTATGGAAAATATCTAGAGGCAGGGTGATAATGTGTTTGGTTACAGTTGTCTGCCTTTAGGAAGACATTACAGGAAAGAGATGAGCTCATGTGAGAACTGGATGATTTTCTAGAAAGGATATGAGCAGGCTAAAAAAATTCTAGAGATCAAAAGTCTTTCCAGGTTAGAGATAGTGTTAGATCCCAGTCCCTAAGTAACAAGAGATAAGACTAAAAAAAGATTGAAAGTGACAAAGACATGAAAACATCTCTCAGTTTAAATAAAAGTGGCACAATCTTTGAGCAATGACCAGGCTAAGGGTTTTGACCTTGACACCAACAAGTATTTCAGTCAGCACCAAGATAGCCACCAAGTTGGTAGAGAAGGACATGTGTATAAGGAAATAAAAAGTAGCAAACACTTCTTGAGAATTGTACAAAGGAAATAATTAGAATATGAACTTTAGAATATGGATCTAAAACTAAATATACCCAAAAGCTTTAGTTATAAAAAGGATTATATTAGCCAGGCATGGTGGTGCATGCCTTTAATCCCAGCACTCAGGAGGCAGAGGTAGGAGGATAACCATGAGTTCAAGGCCACCCTGAGACTACATAGTGAATTCCAGGTCATCCTTGGCTAGAGTGAAGACCCTACCTAGAAAAAAAAAAGGATTATATTAAAGAACTTGTAGCAGTTACATCCTCATTGCTGAGACCAAACACCTGGACAGAAGTAGCTTATGGGAAGAAAGGATTTATTTCAGGCGTCCAGTTTTGTTGAAGAACCCTTATTGTATTGCAGAAAGCATGAGTCCTGCTCACATCATGTATCACCAGCAGAGAGTGTAGTCTGAGTGAGTTGGCTCTGAGCCCACAGTGGGCTCCATGAATAACCCAAAATCTACTCCAGCAATGCACATCCTCAAGCAAGGTTCTACCTCCCAAAGGCTCCACTAGCTGGGGACTAAGTAAGAAGAAACTTAAAACAAACACTTGAAGCTATGGGAGATATTTTAACATTTAAACCTCTACAAAAACCACATGCCTGTACTAAAAAAAAATAAAGACTGTGCTAGAGTGGTGGAGGGATGATCCCCATCCCAGACTTGCTTATCTTTTGGTTTATATGGCGCTGATCTTGGAACCTGAAGGAAATGATGGCATCATTTGACAATTATGCATCTCCTTTCTAATGAAAGACTCTCCTAAATGTGCCTTTGTTGATTTCAAAGCCTGTTCCTGACAAGACCTCTAAATACCTCAGTAGACTCAGTATATTCCTTCCCTGGTTTGAAATCTCAAATTTCATATTTTTATTAAGAATCAATAAAAGTGTGAGGTAATGCTTCAAAAGTGGGCTTTGTGACTTGATCTCTTTTCATTTAAATTTATTCTAACCGGATGAGTAAGTTGATATGGACTTTTTTTTTTGCTCTTCTATTTTCATAGCACCAGTCTCTGATGTCACAGAGTTATTTTATCACAGAATTTTTCCAAAAAAAGAATGCTAGGCTGTGAAGCAGAAAGCTTTGATTTAATTGCATGTTATTCAATGACAATTTTATATAAATAAAAATGGAACTAAAAATGAATACTCAAAATAACCACTTTTGTGTACATTTTTATTAATAGTTGCTGTGGTGTAATAAAGCTTTAGCACTTTACATCAGTAGGGCTATATTTTTAAAGTGACTTTATAGAGTATTCAGTTATAAGTCAAAGTGAGACTTTCCTGCAAATAAGGGTAAGCTAGATCTTGAACACTGTTTTTAAAAAGCAGCATTAAAGCACTTAAAAGTATAGTTAAAGTCATCAGAGAAGGAAAAAAAATCTCCTTTTAGTTTATCTTGAAGCCTTTTATACTAAGGGCCTTAACATAGTAATTTAGCCACCATACTTTGTTATCCTAGAAGATAAAATTAAAAGCAATGTCTTAATTAGATAATTCAGTGTATGTACAACAAAATTCATTATGGCAATATGAAAGTACCTCCAAGTCTAATAGGATCTCATAAATCAGATGTGTTAGGGAAATGGCCTAGGTGTAAGGCAGTGGGCCGGCACTCTGGCTGTACTGCAAAGAGCAGAAGTTATTGACAAAAACAGAATTTTCTTCCTTGCTCTCAGTCCCTGTCAGAGGTGTATGGGCAGCCCTGCTTCTTCGTCTCTAGTGCAGCTGCTCTCTGGAGCATTTGAATAGAGATGCTCTTGCTTAGTCCAAGCAGACTTTCCCCTTAGTCTTAAAGCCTGAGAAGGTGAGGGGTTAGGACTGCTCACATACTCCGTGGCTTCCTCTCTTTTTGTATGGCTGAAATTCCCTATCCACTTGCAGTTACCTGCAACCATGTGACTTGCTTGGCCAAGGAAACTTGAAGGAGTGTTACTCTTTAGCCCACGATGTCCTGGAACTCATTATGTAGTGCAGGCTAGCTTTAAACCCAAAGTGATCCTCCTGGTTGGGTCTATCAAGTGCTGGGATTACAGGTGTAAACCATTGTTCCCAGATAAGTGCTTTGTAACGTGGTCTCTTTCCCCTCAATACAATTAAGTTGATCCTCACATAACAGAAGGGACAAATAAGATCTGTTGGGCCTCTTTCCTAAGCGAATCTATGTCCTTCCCTACACCCTGCTTCCTGATATGATCACCTTTGGGAGTTAAACTGCAACATGTGAACTTGAAGATACACAAACATTCAGACCACAATAATGATGGATTTCATTATTCATATGGTGAAATCTGTAAAATACTATATCCTAGCGCGATCTCCTAACTCTTTATGTCTGCATGAAAGGTGCTTAAATGACATTCTTTCATGAAAAGCTCTACCTAGTACTGTGTAATAGTAGCAGTGGATTTTTGCCTTGAATATGAAAATTGGTAAGGATAAGGGCTTCTAGAAAGACATAACCCGTAGAGTATATATAGATACATATTTGACATGAAAATTGAAATTATCTTGCATAATGGAGGGCCATGAGAAGCCACCAAGTCCAAATACCTGAGAACCAAAGGAACCAATGGTGGTCATCCTCAGTTCAAGGCTGGAAACCTGAGAACCTAGACTACAGTCTGTAACTCCGTTCTGGAGATCAGTAGGCAGCTTTTAGTAGCAGTTTTGGAAGATAATTATTGAATTGAGTCTTTGATGAATATTGGAATTAATGACTAACATAGTACTTTATATTGCCATGGAGAGAAAAATGATAGAAAGTCTGTCTTCCTCTGTGTACGTTTTCAGTGTTTTGTTGTGGATGTTATTAAATAAGCCAACAAATATTGTATATTTTGTCTATTTTACAAATATGGCCGAGTTAGGGTCCTAACTTAAAAATTTCCAAAAATTAAGATAAAATCAAGAGTGGGAGATTAAACCAGCTAAGAAGAGAGCAGAGAGAATTGAAAAAGTAAATTAACATTGTATTGTATTACCTGCCTATCTAAAAAGCATGTATCATCTATGTGTTTATCATCCATCTACCTATTATGTCAGTCTCTCTCTGTTCTATTATCTATCATCTTCTAATCTATCATGGTTTTAGAGACAGGTTGTCATTATGCAGCTAAATCTGGCCTCCAAACCATGATTTTCCTGTGCAAACCTCCAGAGTTCAGGGATTATAGGCGTCCTCCAGGCTAAGAAGCGGTTTTTAAACAGTCTTCTCTTACAACCATTGTGCAGATGGATGCGCATTGCTTTGGTCAGCGGTGCGCGAAGGCAGGGAGCGACACTTGCACAGTCTCTTCGGATTATACGTTATCATGAGTCAGAAAGAATAAAAAGTTTACCCAGGCCATATGAACTGGTTGACAATTTGTTTTTTAAATTTGGCCTACATCTTTGAAAATTATTTATTTGCAAGCAGGGAGAGAGAGAGAAAGAGAATGGGCGCTCCAGTGCACTGGGGACTCGAACCCGGGCGGTGGCTGGGTTTGGCGGGAAAGCGCCATCCACCTCCTCCTCATCTCCCCAGCCGCTAAACCTACGCGGACTCCATGATGGCGATGGTCAGACGCCTGGGAGCTCCGAGGTGATGGAGCGCGGCTGCGTGTGCGCATGCGCGTGCGCGAGCCTGTGCGTGTGTGCACGTGCCCGAGCCCCCCCCCGCGCGCACCCGAGCCCCCCCGCGCGTACCGGAGACCCCGCGCGCGTGTGCACGTGCCCGAGCCCGCGCGTGCGCACGCGCGTGTACCCGAGCCTGTGCGTGCGCGTACCCGAGCCTTGCGGGCTCCGCCGCCGCCGCGGGGCCGCGCGGTCGCCATAGCGACGGCTGCTCGCCCGAGGCCGCGGCTTGGCCCAGGGTCCCTCGTCCCTCCCGCAGCCATGGCGGTCGGGAACGGGGACGTGCGCAAGCTCTTCCTCGTCTATACCACCCAGAACTACTTCGGGCTGAGGGCCGACCCGTGGGAGCAGCCGGTGCTGTGCAACTGTCCCGAGATCAACGACTTCCTGGACGACGGCAACACCATGCTGCTGCGGGTGCAGCGCGTCCAGGAGGGGCTGGCCATGTCCAACACGGTACGCCGGGGGCGGCGGGCGGGCGGGCGGGCGGGCGCGGGGCTGGCCTGGAACTCGGGACCCTCGCGGAGCGGGTTCCCCACTCCTCCCAGCCCCCTCCCTGCCCCCGGTTCTCCTCCCCTCCCTCTGTTTGTTTATGCACCGACTTTAATACTGCTAGTTAGGAATTCAGATATTTATCAAATGATACATTGGAAAGCAAGTTTGAACTTTTTTTGACGTATAACACGTGATACAGTAATTTATTTATTGCTCTCCTCTCTCCCCTTGGCAGGGTTGCTTCAAAAGTTTACATTTGCAGACACGATTTATAGATGTCTATCTTCAAGGAAGATTGCGTGGCTCAGTAAATTGATGAAAATTGACGAGTGACGCACCTTTCTAACTCTTCTCTTGTGTTCCTCTCATGTCTGGATCTAGTGGAATTTTGGCAGCCAGCATTGAGCACGTTTTTGTAGGATGACTAATTCACCCTATTAGCTATGCATCTTTATTCTTGAGTTTTACTCAGTCAACCTTTGTTTTGAACGCATGCTATGCAAAAGGCGCTTTGCTAGAACTGCTGTGTTCACAAAGATGGAAAAAGAATAGATAATCACAACTACAGGTTTATTTTCACTTTACAGCCCGTCAGACATTGTTTGACACACTTAACACGTTATAGGACATTGAGTATCCACAACATTGTGGGATAGAAGGTTAGATCTAAGTGTTAAGGATTCTAAAGCACTAATAGTATGTAATTCAGAGCAGGGTCCCCTACTTTTAGCACTGACATGGTATACCCAAGAAGTTATAAAATCAGGGCATACTATTGTAAATGCCACTGAAAATGCAGAGAATGCCCTGGAAAAGATGGGGCATTTAAATTTATGAAAATGTATCCTGCGGGTTTGGAGAGATGGCTCACAAGAGGGCCTGGGATGACCCATGTAAGCAGCCGGACGTGGCCACACATGTCTGTCACCTCAATCCTATGGGGATCTGAGAACAGAACATTGCAGGGGCCACAGAGTAAGTGGGAAGCTCTGGGATCACTAAGAGACTGCAGTTTATGTAATAACCAGTGGAAGGGTGATGGAGGAGCACACATCACACATGAAAATGTATCCTGAAGTGGGTATTGAAAGTTGAAGCCATGAGTGTTTTGGTGTTTGCAGATATATTAGTAGCGGTCAACAATGTGTCTGTTATTTTTAGTCACACAACGCACTTGACATTTTTAGCTACCTTTGAAGACTTGTTTTAAGGTGTACTTCAGGTGTCTGTGAGTCCCGTGAGTTCCTTTAAAAAGCACCTATTATGGGCCTCATCTGCTTTAGGCTTTGTGACAGGCGGTGGGAAAACTGATTGGCAAACTGTCAGTTACAGGACAGATGATGTTCCAGGTTTCGGAGACCCTTGTGGTCTTTTGTTCTAACTTCCACTTAGCAATGTAGTGTGAAAGTAGCCATGTAATACACTGTAGTAAGCATGCAAGTGAACAAGTATGGCTGTGTTCTAATGAAACTTTATGCACATGGATATTTGAATTTCATGTAGTTTTTTTTTCATGTAGTTTTTATGTGTTATGAAATTTGAAAGTTTGAGGAAGACAAGAGTGTCAGTTTCCAGTGAGTGGCTAAAAATTATAATTGCAGTAAAATAAAACGTCTCTTGTCCCTAAGATGCCCTCATGGCAATCATGGTGGTCAGTACCATGTTCAGTTCATTGGTTTTTCTTCATGGAGGAAGAAATGAGAATCACTCTGTATAAAAAGGAAAAGCTTCTTTTGAGTTGTACACTTTTTGGCTTATTATTATGGACTGACTTATTTTAAGTAACATTGGTTTTTTAAAATTCCTATTGAGTTAACTGGTCTCAGTTGTTTACGAGTTCTAGTTGTATATCCCAGATTTGTCTTGAACTTGTCTTCCTTTTTGTTTCAGACTCCCTAGTCTTGGGATTAAAAGTGTATAACAACACATCCAACTTGCTTGCAATTTTAAATGATTTACATTTGTGATAATATAATAAAAACTTGATACTCAAACTCTTGAAGGAAAAAGTTTTGGTTAAGGAAAATACAATTTTAGGAGACAGACAAATTTATTTTGGTAGTTTTAAGTCTGCTCATAATTTGAAAGGTACCAATTAAAATCCTTTTTTTCTAAATGATATGATGATAATATTTGTTACAGAATTCCTGGGGATAGTGGAGGAGTACACTGTTCACCATATGTACTTGGAGAAGGCAGCTTTGATCTGTAGTATTACTGAATTTGACTGTTGTAGAATTTTTACCAGTGAGAGTCAACAATATATAGTGTTTGTATTCATAAATACTTGTCAAAATATCTTTCTTCTGTAACAGCATGTAAAGGGAATTCATTTTTTCCAACGCTGCTATTAATAGGCAGAGATAGTTAATTCAAATCTTATTTTTTTCCCTATGTAACTTTTTTCTAGCAGGCACAATTTTAGTGTTTTAACATTTTAGAGCACCATTTATTTCAAATACTGAATTTTATCAAGATGACACTAACAGCATTTGTTTATAACCTTAGATTGATTTTGGTGACACAAAAGATAAAGTGCTGGTATTTTTCAAGTTGAGACCTGAAGTAATTACAGATGAGAATCTACATAGTAACATTCTGGTTTCATCTATGTTGGATTCCCCTATTAATTCCCTTTACCAAGCAGTACGGCAAGTATTTGCACCCATGTTGTTAAAGGTGAGTAAAGTAGTTTGTGTGTGTTCAGATGCATGATATATTTATTGAGGTATTTGGATAAATACATAAATAGACATAAATGTTATTTACTTTAATATTACTGTAATGTCTCTTAGTTTACTAACAAAATGCCTTGATTTTTATGATATTGTGGGTAGTAATCCCAAGTTGAAACCTCTTTTCTTAACATCTAATTTTAAAGTATGAATTGTGGAGAAATAGAGAAACCAAAGAAAGGTATAAAATAGAATTTATGTCAGCTCTTATGTTGCTATAAACAAATAAACTTGGAAAAGTTTTAATTCTTCAGAGTAGTTTTCACCCCTCCTGAAGCTGACAGAGTGACAGACTTCCTGTGAAACAGTTTTATGGACTTGGTTCCTTAGACAGTGTTTAGTTTTCATGGTAATAATTTGCTCAATGTTTTTACTTAGGATCAGGAATGGAGCAGAAACTTTGACCCCAAACTTCAGAATCTTTTGAGTGAACTGGAAGCTGGATTGGGTGTAGTATTACGAAGATCAGACACTAACTTATCAAAATTGAAACTTAAGGATGATGATACAAGAGGTATATAACAA
>PVHP010036518.1:5199-17986 GCA_004024765.1 Zapus hudsonius | reverse complement strand
TCAGCAGCAATTACCTCCAAGCTGATAACAGGGATAAAGGGAGGTGGTGGATACTAAATGCCTGTCATACACCTGCTCTTAATTTGAATTGGCTCTTTTTCCTTTCCTTTTTTTAAATTAATATCTTATTTATTTTTATTTATTTATTTATTTAAAATTTATTGTCCATAATGAGTTACAACATTTAGTGGGCAAACAATGAGTTGTTATCGCCAATTCCCCGCTGCCCTCCCCTCCCCCTCCACTGGCTAACCTCCTCCATGGGTCGTCTAGATCAGTCCTTGTGGCAGGGGACCATGGATAGCCTAGTATTCAGCCAGGTTCTCCTGGCCATGCCTCTGGATAATCTCCCCCACCGCGGCTCCTTTCCTTTTTTTAACCAACTGTTTCTTCCTACTGTCACTTAGGTGTGTGTGTGTGTGTGTGTGTGTGTGTGTGTGTGTGTGTGTGTGTGCTGTGATACCAAAGAAAAATTGGAATGATTATTTCTTGGAGGCACCCTAAAGGAAAAACATTTTAAAATCCTGTTTTCTTTCTTTCTTTTTTTAATCTTCTTAGTTGGTAGACAGAGACTTGGTTCTTGAACCTATTTTTATTGACTTACCTGAGATGTTTGTGTCTGTAATATTGATTCAATAAATCTAGATTCAACTAGGTACTTGGTTGGAAAGCACAAACAGAAGGTTCTGAGTGTAAAGAAGGGCATTTCTAGAAGGGGTTTCTAGAAGCTATAACCCTGTAACTTAATAGGATGTGATCCTAGTGTCTCCTGTGAGCCTCACTTAGGCTTATCTGTGCCCTGGGGAGGACAGAGGCTGTGATTACAGTCCAGACCGCCATAGGTGGTTTCATAACTCCTAGGTGTTGGAGTCAGGATTTAAACCTGGCACAGGCTTTCCAATTGTGCTACCCATGTTGCTTTCCAGTCTGGAATTATGAGTTTAATTCCACCCAAGAACCCTGTGCAAGAAGGATAGCAAAGGGTTGGGTGGATGGCTCCATGGGCAGAGCACATCCAAGCAAGCATGAGGAATGGAGGTTGGATCCTCACACTCCACCGTGGGGGACACGGTAACCATTTGTCATTGCAGTGAGCAGCAGAGATACGATTCCCAGGCAAGCTGACTAATTAGACTAGGTGAATCAGTAAGCTCAGGGCTCAAGTGAGAGACCATGCCTCGGTAAAATAAAGAGGAAAGAAATGGGGGAGGACATCCAAGGTCAACTTCCATATGTGCAGAAACACCCACAAGCATACACACATGCAAACACACACACACACACACACACACACACACACACACACACACACATGCACGCATACACACCACAGAGACACATGAAAAAAAAAGGCAGAGCAGATTCCCACGTAGAGGCAGCATTGTATCTGTGAACCTGTATTTGCTGGAGCCTTCTCCCAGGGGAAGAGGAAATTAACACTGCTTCTCACTTGGTCAGCAGCCAGCTTCAACATTTGTTCCTCTTTACTAACCAGACAGACTGTCACTACTGTATTGAATACAGCTGTTTTCTTGCTAATATAAGGTAGAGAACATTAAATTACAATTTGATTTAGTAGACATTTGCTGAAGTCTATCATGTGTCCTGCACTCAATTCTGTGGAAACATAAAGCTAACGAAAGACAGGCTCTGCTTCAAGGATCTCATAGTCTGGTAGGTAGCTAGGACAAACACAGGGATGGCAGGAATGGGGGTGCTCGGTGGTATACGCCCAGGGTCAGAGTTCCAATGCAGAACCTGAGGGCATGCTCGTCTTGTAGACTAAGCCTACAAAGCACCTGGAGCATCAGTGTCTAATGGACTTATCAGCCACGTTAGAAGTGTTCTATATTTGGTCTGGGAAGATGGTTCTGTGGTTAAAGGCATTTAATGCAGAAGCCTGAGGACCAGAGTTCAGATGCCCAGAATCTCTAACTCCAATGTGCCTAAGGTCAGAAACTCAGAAGCATCCCAACTCTTACAGGCCAGGGCAAGCTAATCTGGCATTCATAAGAGAGACCCTGTCTCATAATAAGGTGAAAGGCAAGGACCCCATGGTTGTCCTCTGATTTCCACACATGTACCCATAAATACATACTCATGGTATATTCACACATACACGAACACACAAACACACCAAAATAGAAATGCTCTATACTTATATGATCCTGCAGGGAAGCCTTGAATATAGTATATAAGTTACTACAAATCACTTGAAATTTGGTTAAGGCAGCTGAGGAAATGAACTTTTAATTTCATGTCACTTAATTGATTGTAATGTTAGTCAGAGGTTATTGTATTGGGTAGAGCAGATCTGTAGACAAGAAAGTAGGCACTGTTTATGAACATGTTACTATTGAGGACAGTTAGAGGTGGCTCTGGGGACTATCTCTCCACCGCCCTGCTATCCCAGGGCTTCTGTCACTACCTAGTTCTCCCAAGCGACCCAGAGAACTGGATCTACTGAAGCATCACTAACAGCAAGGAGTCAGCCAGTCTCCCCAGTGCCCACATATGGCTGCCATTACCAACACTCCCTTTTTTTTCTTTGATCAAATTAATAGAGTGTAGCAAGGTGTAGGTTAGGAAAGGTGCTGACCCCAGAGACAGAGCAGCAATGGGTTGTCCCCAGGCCAGGGGCCAAGCTACCAAGGTCAGGTGGTAGCATGCACTAAGTATATCCTGAACATGATGAGATCCATGACCCAGCCTTGCTGGAAACTCTACTGTGGTCCATCACGATCTGCTACTTTCCCTGCCTCAGTTAGCTTTTCTGTAAATGGAAAACTTAGATAACCTAATTTTTTCACTAGCTCAAAGTTTCTGCAAATAACCTATTAGCAGAGGCAACAATTTAGACAACAGAGAAATAAGAGACTAGAGATTTATTTTCTGATGTGAAGCACAGGGTAAAACTAATTTAGCAGTGATAAAAAAAAAAAAAAAGGGCTGTGGGCATCACCTGTAAGAGCGGCCATGAATGGAATGGGAGGAAGCCTAACCTCCCAAGAAAAATTGCTCAGGCCTGCAACTCCCTGTTTGTTATTTGTTCCTTTCCACACTGAGTTGTTGAGCAAAGAGATCAATGAGGTCCCCAAAACAAGACAGGCTTTTGTCAAAGCTCTTGAATACCCACCCCAGGTCAAAGGTAAGATCCTATTGCTGAAGAAACCACAGATTGTCATCACACAACACTGAGAGACCCTGTTAGATCCAGAATGGTAACCAGCTCCCAGATGGTAGCATGTGTAGTGCTGGAAGGCATTACATGAGCTGCCAGGAGAAATCGGTCAATGATATTTGGAGAAAGCAGAGACCACTGATACACAATTCAGACTGATGTCATGAGAATGCTGAACACACTGCTATATGGAAGAGAGGCAGCCTGTGACCCTGGCTCACTGCACTCGGAATTGTGGGTGGGGGAGATCCTTGGCCCCTCCCCCCAACTGGAATCGCCTAATGAGGGCGTAGGGTGACCAGGTCTGTGTCTTGATTGTTTGATATCTCATATTCTCAGGGGATGTTACTAGTATTTGTCGGGCCATGGGGATTATTTGGGCCTGTGACCCTGGCTCACTGCACTCAGAATTGTGGGAGGGGGAGATCCTTGCTCCTAATTCCTATCAGTAAACTGAATTTGGATCATGAGTTATAGTTTGCCAACCCTGTTCTATTCCAGAGGTGGAATGCCAGGGCCCATGGCCCTTGGACCATAGCTGGAGATGAGAGAGCCTGCTCAGAGGAGGTGGCAAGTTGATGTCTTTCATATAGTGGTTGTTTTCTTCTTTGGAATATGATGAATAAAGAGACTCCAGTTCTCTAGTTATGCTTTACAGAAGTAAAACCAGATTTAAGCAAGTCTTTTTAGGCATTTGAAAAATCACTGGATGCCTCCTTTATGTTGAAACACAGCGCTGAGAAGCACTTTCCAAGAGAAAGCAATGCCCACTTTGGAAAGACAATGATGGGAAATGAACAAGGGCTGAGGGACTTCTTTAAGGAGGACATCTGCTTTCTCCCTCAATCTTTTCAGATATTCTGATGTCATGATTGTCTCCATTGCAGAGATGATGAAACTGAAAAGCAGATATGTAAACATTCTCAATGTTACAAAATTAGTACCTGATCGAGTGGGATGCTGAACTCAGATTGTAAGACTGTAGGGCATGCTTCCTTTGACATCCCTCCTTCCCTATTCCATGCTTGGAGCTCATGAACAAAGAGGTTTATATGTAGAGCTGAAATGGAACAAACGTGTTTAGGAATACTAATCATGAATTACAAAGCAGGCAAGTGCATGGAAAACTTTCAGTTAAGATGCACCTGGAAAATCTCACCCATGGGCATCACTTGTTTACCTTATCTATTGACATTTTCTCCAATTAAAGCAACACAGGAGTTGGTGGGACAAGCAATAGCTTATAGGAACCCAATCTTCATGAAGACTGTTCATAATATTGGAGTGGAAAAGACGTACATTTGTGAGGAGAATTCTTATGGAGGAATCAAACCTCTATGTACAAGAGTTCCATTCTAGTAAGGCAGTTCCCATATTACTTCACTAAGGCTCTCCCCAAGCTTCTTACAGAGAAGGGGCTGGTAGGATTGTTTCTGATTGGGAAGTCAGTTTCTGTTTATCAGTTGTAAGGACCACACTGAATTTTGTTTCTTTCCTTTAAAATAAGAGCCACTTGAAACCCACTGGAAAACTTGGGGAAGAGAACTGAGCTTTAAACAGTTCTTTGCTGTTCCGTGTAGTGGCTTGGGGCCTTATTACTCCTCAGATCCTGGAGGGAGTATTGTTATGGGCACCCTGGATATCCATCCACACAGTCCATGACAATAGCACTCCTCCTCTTAGATACCCAGCTCTTCTCCTGAGTCTGTGGTTTGGGGTAAAACTCAAGACCAGCCATAAGCCTCGTGTGCTTATCCCTAAATTGGGGCAGGCACCTGCCCTCTGCCATCCCATTTTGTTGGAAATGTTAGGGCGATAGTTCCTTTCCACCTGACTTGAAGGCATAATTTCATTTATTCAGAGAAGAGTCTGTCTGAGAACAAAGTTAAAATAAGGAAGAAGAGAGAAATATTTAAAAAAATAAAGAAAAAAACAATTTTCATGGCACTTGTGAATTTTGGTTCAAATTACATTTGTTAGATAAGCCAATAAGTTCTAGATTTGGCTTAAAGTTTAAACAAAAGAAGAAATTCTAACTGGAATTTTAGTTCTCAACCCCTAACCCGGTCCCAGCAATTGAGCCCTTCCCTTGATCCTTGCCTGAGATCTCTGCCCTTGTCACCTTTCAGCTATGGGAACCTTATCTTGTGCCAATCAGTTTTGTCTCACCTCTACCTTGGAGACGACATAAATTAGAACTTGGTCTAGAATAAGACAATGAAAGGGCTATCCCTTTTCTTTTCTTCCTTTTGGTATGTATATTGCATAAGACACACATAAATACAGAAACATTTACTTAATGTTGGAAAAAAAGTAGTTTTTATTTACAACCACCTTTTATGTAAAAAAAAAATGAGCAATTCCTGGCAACTGACCTATAGAGTCTTTGGCTTATTCATCTTTACTGTATTGGCCCGAGGCCCACTCAAAGCTGGTATGGATGAGACTTGTTAGACAAGCAAGGACCTGGAGAGATTAAGAAGGTCAGAGTTTCTCATGGCATCAAGAGACTGCCACCTACAGGTTGCACTGGGAAGGGGCGAAGCTGTAGTAGGAAAGAGATGTGAAAGCAACACCCAGCCTCCTGGGGAGCCTGAGATGAGGACCCCCTCCCTGCCCTGTGAAATTAGCCTTCCTGGTGAATTCCGCAGGAATGGTCATTACTAATTATTCTCTGTGAGCTGGGGAGAGCTTAAATAAAGAGTAGGGGGGCAGAGGTGGTCTGTGAACACAACTTCAGGTGCATCATGCATCTGTGTTGAAAAGAAAATGTAATAGACACTTCAATTTATAAAACTTCTTTTGGTAGCACAGATGAAATAAAGCCCTCGTCATGATATAAAATGGAGCCCAGCAACTCCAAGCTTCTAAAGTGTCCCTCTGCATTGGGGCCTGGAGCTTTTTGGAAAGAAATGAGTCTCTGTCCTATTTGTGTTTACTAGTTTATAAAGTAGAAATTTTTATTATCATTAAATATTCTTCTGCCATATCATTTCAAATGACTTTGCAATACCCACGATATAGTTGCACACAAATTTATTTATATTTTCTTTGGCATCAAGATTACTTAAATACGTTGAATCAACCACGCTGTTTTAGATATATTCTTATAGATTTTCTTCATATTTTGCTCATGAAAAAATTCTAGAAGTATAATCTTTGGGTCATTAAAATGAATATTGTATATTTAGGCAATCACTTTGTATCTTTGTGTATGCGTACTATACATAAATAATGCACCCATATGTTCATGGGAGAGATTTATAGCCAGGATGCTGAAGGCTTAGTACTTTCTTCATAGAAGGTCTCCCTTAATTAGGAGAAGTGTTCAAACTAAAGCAACTATCTGTACAGGGAAGCTCAGAGATGAAAAGATAATATTGAAACTCTGGAATTGCAGTAGGAATTCTATAAGAGACCTTTCATCTTGCTCTTCTCAAACATTCACTTAACAGAACTCCATTAACTCTTCTTTGCATACAGAAAAGCTTCAGAATCCTTGAATGATATTCAAAGTCCCACAGTTAATAGAAAAATGATAGACATGAAAAAAAATCAACATTTCTAAGGCCAAAATAATAACCCATCCAAGAAAAGATCCTCAAAGGAAAATACAACAAATAGGTGAAAAGTTGTGGAGAACAGGATATTCTCATGGGGCCAAAGTTTTGCCATAAGTCACTAATTCATGAGAGAAAATTTGTCATTGTTCAGGAGAAACCTGATAGTCATCACTTTCATCAAGTGATCAAAAACTGCATTAGGGATCCTTTATGTGTAGCAGTGTTAAAGTTGCAAACTTCCCTGAGATTAATTCTTACTCTAAAGTATCTAACCTGACTGAATGTAATCAAAATCCCTCTAGACCTAACTTCCAACTTGTAGAAAATACAAAGGACAGAAGAACAAGTTGAGTGACACTATGAAGAAATAATCATGAATTTGAGTGTAGCTCAGTAGCAGAGCACTTGCCTCACCTATGTGAAGCCCTAGGGTATATCTCTGGCACAACAAAAATAAAGCAAAGGGGCTGGGGAGATAGCTCAGTGGTTTCAAGTGCTTGCTGTACAAGCCTGATGTGCAGGAGTTTAGATCTGCATCATCCACCCAAAGCCATACCCCCATGGGTAATGGGGATGGAGTTAAAGGATCACTAACCTCTAGGATCAGCTAGTTTGGTCTTCTCAGCAGCAAAACAAGAGAAACCTGTCTCACATGAGGTGGAAGCAGAGGACCAATACCCCAAGGTTGTTCTTAGACCATACCCATGGGAACAGATACACTCACACACACCACATATACACATTCATATACATATACACAGCAATAAAAGAAAGCAAAGCAAAAAAGACATTCGCGCTTGGATATGGACTTGGTTTTATACTGTGAAACTTTTGTTAATTTCTTTGAAATGGCCATAGTCTTGCAGTTAAATAGGAGAATTAGTCCTTAGGTATTTATTAGTAAAATATCAAAAATCATCAAATGATTCTGAAATGGTCTGGGGAAAAAAGTGCTTACAGAGATAAAAAGAAAGCCTGAAAATGTAAAAGTTCCAGGCCAGTCTAGGCTAGAGTGAGACCCTAGAAACAAACAAACAAAAAAAAGTAAACATTTTTGGATCTCAACAAAGTGACATAAGTGACATCGTGTTTATCATATTATCACTATGGTGTCCTCGGCTGACCTTTCCCATGGTGTGTCCACTTAGGCATAGGGTCTGTGTGTGTGCCTGTGGTCAGACATCCCTGAAGAGTGATGTCCTTCATGCTTCTGTGAAGTTAACATTACCATGCTGAGCAGGTCCTCTCCAACTTCATTGATTTTATTTTCTCCTTTTTCTGGCTTTTATTTTTAGGGATCAAATCCAGGGTTTTTCTTATGCTTTCTCATAAGTGCTCTACCAAAGAGCTATGTCCCCACACTTTTTTCTTACTCCTTAAGAATGATCTTAGTGCAAAAAAAAAGTCAGACTTTTTTCTTTTGTGATACAAATGTTAAGGCCGAAGTTTCCCTTCCAAATTCTGCTCAAGCTGTATCCCCCAAATTGTGACACTTTTCACTTTTTATTGACACATTCTTTCTTGTGTGTGCATGAGAGAGACAGAGACAGAGAGAATGGCTGTGTCAGGGCCTCTTGCTACTGCCTAGAATCTCCAGGTGCATGCACCACTTTTTGCATCTGCCTCTACATACATACTGGGGAAATGAAACCAGGCCGGAAGGCTCTGCAAGCGAGTGCCTTTGACTGCTGAGCCATCTCCCCAGTCCTCTGGCACAATTTTTATTCAGCCTAGGTTAAATATTTTCTAAGTTCACTTTTGAGTCTCATTTCCCCCATGAAGTATTTCACTGTGCTCTTTTATTTTTCAATATGTGTGAGTTTTTAATTATCATTGGTAATTAATTTCTCATTAACATTATGATTATATTTGCTGAAATGTGGTTTTCAGGGAAGTACATAGTCAATCTTTGTAAAAGTTTTATGCATCTTTAAAAAAGTGGGACTTTTAAAAGCTGGAGGTGCAGAGTGCTAATATGATCCCCATTAGCTCAAGTTTGATAGTTCTGATATTCATATATTACATAGACTTAATAAGTTTTTGCTTGTTATGTGAAACGTAATGGAAAACTCATCCTACCCTATTGTGGCTTTGTCCCTTTCTTCTTGTAATTTGGAGTATTTTTCTTTGTATATTTTGAAGACATTTTTATATGCATAGGAGGTGCAAGGTCAAGGTTATAAAAGACAGACTGAGAAATTATCACAGCCTAGAGGAATCCAAGGAGACTTGGTGTATTGGTGACATCACTCATAGATGTGATGGATGCCTGACATACGCAATGTGAGGGCAGAGATGCTTATTTAGGCTCACAGTTAAGAGGACATCAGTCTGTCATTGAATGGAGGGCACGGTGGCATAGTGTGAGACATACTGCGAGACAGTGGTAACACTGATGTAGCAGGTGGAAGCGGAACCCTGGGGCTAGAATCAGGGCTTCGTAACCCTCAAAGGTTACAGCCCTTGTGACCAACCTCTGCCAGCAATGCCTCCCAAAACACCGCCACCAGCAGCTAGAGACCAAGTGTACACACACACACACACACACACACACACACACACACACACACACACGGACGGAAACTAGTTGACACGAAGAAGCAACCTAGCAAAAAGTGGACGTGGGACAAAGGAGGGCAACATGATTGAAAGACATTATATACATAGATGAATTAATCACAAATATAAGAAAAAGAAAATAAGTTTTAAAAAGCAAAAGGATTCCCATACTAGTTATTTTCACGTTGCTATGGCTCAATACTAGACAGAAGCAGTTTCAAGTGAGGGAGAATTGATTTTGGCTCAGAAGTCCAGTGTCAGCCGAGCAGGGACGGGAGGACATGGCTGAGCAGAGCAGCTCACTCCAGCGGAAGAAAGAAGTCGAGGGAAAGGGCAGTACCTGCTCTGAGCTGGTATTCCTTTTCACCCTTTCATTCTAGCTTATGGGATGGTGCCTCTCGTATTCAAAGTGAGTCTTCCCCTATTAGTTAATCCTCTCTTGGAAATATCTGGACACACCCAGAAATGGGCTTAACAATTAAAATAAACCATCACAAGTCCCAAGGAGGGATTAGAGATCCAGCTCGGTAGTAAAGTGCTTACCTCGCATGGTCAGGCACTGGCTTCCACCACCAGCATCGCTAAAACAGAAAAAATAATGCCTAAGCGCTCCAAGAAGAATTGTCTGCTATAGACAAAAACAGAAAAGATGATGAAAGGTACACCAAAGAAATTCAAGACATAGACCATAATTAGAAATGTTAACTACATTGCATCTTTTGTTTATTGATAGAAATCAGTATAGAACTAAAATGACAATAGAGATTATTTTCTCCTTTTAACATAATCGGGAGAATTTACCTTCCTGTGGTACAAAAGCCACATACCTTGGTCAAGTATCAAGTGGTCATTATCAGTATTGTCTTAAACAACAGCTTTAGTAGATATGACAAGACCTACAAATCAGCAGCATTCAACGCGGCCTTAATAGAAACAATGACAGCAGGTTCTGGTGAAGAATGACCACATGGGACCTTGGAAACAGAAGTCAGAGAAGACAAAGTCTTCCAGTTATGTCCAGAACTTTCATTTCTCTACATATTTTTTTTCTTTGAGCAGGAAGGTTTCTCTTCTTAGAACAAAATTACAACACTTAGTTACTTAATGAAGAGTTTATAGAAAATCACTAATATTTGCATACAGTCTGAGGAAAGTATTTGTGGACTCAAAACTTTCACCTATGATGGGCTGGAGAGATGGCTCAGCAGTGAAGGCACTTGCCTCCAGTGCCTAAGGCCCTGGGTTCAATTCCCCAGGTCCCACATAAGCCAGACCCACAAGGTGGTGGCCCTGGTGCGTTCTCTCTCTCTCTTCTCTCTCTCTCTCTCTCTCTCTCTCTCTCTCTCTTTCTGCTTGAAAATGAATAAATAAAATATTTTAATTAAAAAACTTTCACCTATGAAAAAGGTTGGCCTGTGGTTCTTCTTCATTTTGTCGAGTAGTGAATTCCCTGGTGTTGTGTTTCCTGAAGCATGGAAAAATCAGTTCACACGGAGAGATGAAGGCGGATTACACAGATGCTAGACCCATTCTTCACAGACACACCTTGGTCCTCTTGTCCCCAGGTTAAGTGAGGTCAGGGGAAGATAGAATGAACAGAGGAGCTTTTCTCCACTAAAGGCTAGCAAAGCAAAGAAAGGGATGTATCCTTTGATATACAAAATTCTCCCGGCAGTTCTCTGCATAATCAGTTACAGTCTATATGCAATTATGACTCAGTAAAATGATATCAAATGCCCCACGCCAAGACCCATTTTATTTTTCCTCCTTTGTTTAAAATATAACTCACCCACTTGGGAGCCCGTTAATCATCATCATTGTAAAAGGGCAAAGAAATGCATTATAGTCTGATTAAATCCAAATGCTCAGGACTCATGTCTTAGCCAGAAGGACATCTCATGTTCCTTTTAGGATTGTTGCTGAGAATATTATCACATTTCCCACTCTCCACCAGTTTTCTTAAAAGCGAGTGACAGGGACTCTTCATTTTCTTGCAAAAGATAAAGCACAAGGAAGGATGTGTCCAGGCAATGGAAACAAGCAAATGTCCTGAGCCCCTGCCTAGACACTTTGAGGCTTTCTTCTAGAGTCCCTAGACTTAACAACAGAATGGACTCCAATGAGTGCAGCACAAGAAGGAAGCAATTAGAGCTCCTTACATTTTACTCTCTCCATAACACCTCTTTCAGCATGGCCAGGCCACAGAATCCCAAAATACTCATTCCCCAGACATCTCTGCCACAGGCTCCAGCTCCAGGCTTGCTATGATCCTGTCCTGGACCATGACAAACACTTACTAAGTGCCACCTCTGCCTCTGCTGCTGCTTTCAATCTGTTCTGACCATGATAGCCAACATGGAAAGCCAATGTGTCCCACTACTTTTGAAATAAAATCGAATGTCCTAAGCATGGCCTTCAAGGAGACTGTGTTATCTGGATCCCCACAACACACCTGACTTTACTCATTGCATCATCTTTTGTATCCTTTCCATCACACTTGCCTGTCTTTCTGTCAAACCAATGACCATGTCAACCTGAGAAGTTCTGAGCCAAGATCTCACAATGACTGACCCATCCTTGTCAGGGGCCTCTGTTTAAATGTGATTTCTTTTAAAAAGACATGCCTTGCCTTAAGATAGAAGTAACTGCCAGCCATCGCCTGTGTTACCACTTTGTTTTATTTTTAGCACTTATCACTACATGACTTTTACAAGCTTTCTTGTTTACCCATTTTCCACTCTGCTTCATTAGACTCGGGGCCATGTGAGCAGGTCACTCATCTGTCTTGTTCAGTCCCCTTAGTATAAAGCTTAACATACAACTGGATGGTAATGAGTGTGCCTTTAATAGGGAATTTAAAATATTGATGGATAGTTATTGTTACAGTGACAAGCGCCAGATAAAAATTGGCTCTATCTGCAAAATGGGAAATATTTGCTTATTAAAAAATGGAATAAGGGGCCGAGGAGATAACTCAGTTTGCAAAGGGCTTTCCTCACAAGCATGAGGTTCTGCGTGTGATCCCCAGTATCCATGTAAAATTGCTGGGCATAAGGTGCATGCCTATAATCCTAGCACTGGGGAGTTGGAGATAGGAAAATCACTGGGGGCTTACTGGTCAATCAGTGTAGCTTAATTGGTAAGCTCCAGGCCAATGAGAGAGCCTATTCCAAAGGAAGTGGAGAGTGTTCCTGAGAAAGACACCTAACATCATCACATTCACATATGTGCTCGTGCTTCTGAACACACAAATGTGCGCACGCACAGACACAAGAACAAATTAGAATTGTTTTTTTTTAATATATATTTATTGTCCATAATGAGTTACATTATTTAGTGGGCAAACCATGCGTTGTTATCCCGAATTCCCCTATTCCCCCCCTCCCCATCCCTGATCAGTTGTATATCCTCCTCCGTGGGCTGTCTGTATTAGTCCTTGTGGCAAGGGATCCTGTATATCTTAGTACTCATCCCGGTCTTCCTG
>PVHP010036517.1:0-17971 GCA_004024765.1 Zapus hudsonius | reverse complement strand
CCAGTTGATGCTCTCATAATCATCCTGAAACAAATCTTCTTTGAACTACCCTATTTTTACTTCTACTTAGGACCCTAACCAATACATATTTTAAATTGATCTTTCTAAAATTAAACTCATTCATTTTCCCCAAATATTTTCATTCATTTACACAGCTCTGTTCATTAAATAGTACTATTTTCTAGCCAATGTTATTATGTTGCTTCACAATTAACTTAACCATATTATTCATTTAATTAGAGTATTTTAATTAACAAATCCATTTCATTTGCATTATCTTATTTAATTTCACAACCAGGGATGCTTTGCATCATTACTCTTGTTGTACATGGACAAAACCTAGCTGAGCAACACTGGACCATAGTCATACAGAATGCTATTTTAACATCTCTACATTTGTCTTAATCTCATACAGAGAGCTTCCTTTCATTCTTTATCTTCTTAACAGATAATTTATTTTTATTTTGTCTTCATAGGTCCACCCATATTTCTTTATTTTCTACCCCCCATTATTTATCCCCTCATGTCATTAAATAAAGCCTTAAATAGACTTTCTACCATCCAATTTCAGTGCTCCTCTCTCATGCTAGTACATCAGCAATAAGAAAAAAAGCCTTTCACCAAGCTCTCATGTTATATTGAAGGTTCAACCCTTTTAGGGACTTCTTATCGCCAGTTCATAATATTCAGACTCCACGATCTAACCATTCCTCACTTTACTTATAATTCCTCCTTTCAGAAAAGTGAGTTATTACAATACAATCATACCTGATTTTACCTATTCACCTTACCCACATTTCTTCTGTAATGGAGGGAAAAAAAAAACCTATGCCCTTCTATGAAACTGATAGAATTCTCACCATCTTAAAAAGTCCAGTGAAATGCCTCTATAGGTTTCTTTAGCCAGAAGGAAATTGCTTTGCTCTCTAAAGCCCCACGGCATTTCCATAGCTTTCCATTTTCCTTATCACATTTAACTTTTAGGTAATGTTTCTTATCGAGGCAAATATTTTATGTGTCTATCATGTATTTTAGGCCCTGGAGCTAAATGAGTGTGTCTAATTCAGGTCTGTTGAACTCAGGCACTGACTCCTGATTCACTGGAAGAATTAGGCTCCAGGAAATGACATTTGCAATGAGTTTAAAAATATCAGCTCAATAATTACTTAATTACCAGTCATGCTCTATTATCCTTTGTGGTGTATGTGTTATGAATGTGTATGTATGTGGCTGGTCAATGTGTGGGCAACCTGTGAAGGTTCACATGCACATTTGTGTGTGAGCATGTCTGTAGCGTGTAGAGGACAATTTTAACTGTCATATTCAGGACTGCTGTCCAACTTTCATTAAACAAGACCTCCAATTATTCTGTACCTCAATTAGGCTAAACTTTCTGGCCAGAAACCTAAGACTACTTATTTTCTTGGCCTTCAGCTCTCAGGTTACAGATACATAACACCATACCCTACCTTTTATATAGGTGCTAGGGACCAAATTTGGGTCTTAATGATTGGAATATAGTCACTCTACACACTGAGATATCTTTCCACTTCCTCGCTTACATTTGTTGATCACTGATTTTAACCTGGGATTTACCTAATAAGGTTTGTATCATATTTTTAAGCCAGAAGATGGGTTTAATAACCTTTTAGTAAGCCTTGGCAACAAAAATATAATCTAAAACACTTATGTAAAGGATTGCAATTTTTATCTAAAAAATGGTGAAAGTATACATTTTTTATCTGTTAGAACAAACTTTCATATATATTTCACTTTGTTATTTTAATGCCAAAATGGAGTATTCATTTTAAAGGTATAGCAAAAGGAAGACCGGGATGAGTACTAAGATATACAGGATCCCTTGCCACAAGGACTAATACAGACAGCCCACGGAGGAGGATATACAACTGATCAGGGATGGGGAGGGGGGGAATTGGGGAATTCGGGATAACAACGCATGGTTTGCCCACTAAATAATGTAACTCATTATGGACAATAAATATATATTAAAAAAAAAGTAATTTTACATAGAAAGGCAGAAAGATTCATGGTTAAGAATTTGGCTAATTTTAATAAATATGTACGCACCAAATACAGGTGCACCACATTCCATAACGCAAAATTTACTCAAAAATAAACCAGAAATAAACTCCAATACCATCTTAGTATGAAACTTTAATACACCACTTTCATCCCTAGACATAGCATCCAAACAGAAGATCAACAGCTACATTACAGATCTTAACAACACCATAGATCAACTAGACCTAAGAGATGTCTACAGAACATTCTATCCCAAGACTACAGAATATACATTTTCCTCAGTAGCCCATGGAACCCTCTCCAAAATAGACCAAATATTAGTTCATAAACATGCCTCAATAAATTCAAGAAGATTGACTTAGCTTCCTGCATCATATTGGACCACAATGCATTAAAGCTGGTCATTAACAATGGGATAAACACAGAAAATACACCAATTATTGGTGACTGAACAATATGCTATTAAACAACAAATGGATCATTCAAGAAATCAAAACGGAAATTGAAAATTTTCTTGAGCTAAATGGCAATGAAAACACAACTTACATAACTTACCAGACACAATGAAGGCAACCTTAAGGGGAAAATTCATAGCACTAAATAATATTCAGGAAAAGCAGAGGTCACTCATATAATACCAACCAATGTTACAAGAATTCTGAGGATACTGTTATATGGCAGAGACCAGCAGGCCAAGTAGTGATCATCTGTGCAATAGTGGCACTAAACCTAGGTAGGTAATCAATGGCTTGATGACTGGCTAAGAGATCAGTGACAAGGGACTCTTTACTGGAACTGGGATCCATGGCAAACTCTTGTGGAGACAATGAACCTGGCACCATGGGGAAACTCCCACAAACCAGAGAGCTACAGAGAGGCTACACCCATTACAATTTCTCTCATCTAACCTATACTGATCTCACTCTCCGTTGGAGATTCTGTTTGTATTTTTCAGAAGTAAATGAGAACTGTGGACAACTCAATTCCATCAATAAGACATGGGATGATAGCTGACACCCAGGGAGGAGATGAACCACTCCTAACTTTTCATATAGTGTCCAAAGGAAAACTTTGAGGAAGTGGCAAGATGAGCAAGAGAACTACCTCCAGAGAAAGTCAGATAACTTATGATAGGCAGTTTATAAGGGGTTGAAGTCCCGATACCAATCAAATGCAGCAAATGGTCTTAAGTTGGAAATGAATTGAATTCACATCTGCATCATCCTTCAGCATGGGCTACCTTAAATATGCTCAGTGCATTGTATTATAATGTGATTGGCTCATTGCTGGGAAGCTGCTATATCTGGGTAGGCTATTGTACTTATAGTACTGATGGGGAAAATAAATGCTTATACTGAATGTGTATGGTTTCCTCACAATTAAAAAATGGGAAAGTCTTAATTTGGGAGTTTAGGTCCAGAGTGTGCAGAGGGTAAGGAATCGCTCTAGCCTGCCTGCCAGGTGATATCACTGGGCACATGCCATCAATTAACAAAAGTTTAATTTCAATGATCTATTGTCACAAAACTAATTTTAAAAATGTATAATACTAAGCCTACTTATAATTTAAAAATATATTCTACTTTGTCCATGGGTCCAACATGCTTCACACTGGAAGGAGTGACTCGGAGGGTAGCTCCTGGTAGAGTTCTTTAGTGAGGTTCTAGGATCAAGCCCACAGCTCTGTGTATACTAGAAAAGCACTTTACTACAGAGATATGCTCATAGTTCCTAATGTGTATATTCTTATTTTTCAGGTATGAAAGGATCTCATTATATTGTTCAAACTCATATAATTCACCAGTTTCAGTCTTTGGAGGAGGCTATAGGTATGCCTGGCTCTAATGAATCAGTTGAAAAATTCTGTATAATCCTTCTAGTCAAAAGATTTTTTCTATTTTTTAGTGTTTGTTTATTTGTTTGTTATAGCTGGGCATCAAACAGGGTTTTTCACATGCTTTCCAGCTGTTTAACCACTGATCTCCATCTCCATCTCACTATGTGATTGTGATTTAACCAGGATAATATAGGCTTTTCCTACATGCTTTCCAATTCCAGAGAAATTCTATCCCATGCATTGTCATGTGTAGTGATAACAAAAGCCATTCACATCATGTAAGGTTTCCTTTTGCAGCCTTACATTGGAAGAACATTAATATTTATACTTCCTGTTTTACTATTACAAAATTGTAAAGAAAACATTGTCATTCAAGTCTATATGTGACAGGCACTGTGCTAGCATATTGTATGCATTCTTTTCTTCTAATTTCTTTACAAATTTGAAGAGTATAAAATAATCTCACATGTTCACCAAGGGAGGAAGTTAGTAAGAGCAGATGATAGTCAAAGTTGTCTCTATGTTTGTCTCATGCTGCATCCAAAGGACATAAATAAAATAAGGTTATGAACTTCCATGGAATTCAGCATCTTAAATACATGCAATTCTTGACTGGTAAATAAGGACCCCTCAAATGCTAGATTTATATTATTGTTTCAAAGTATTGTTTCTTGACTATTAATATTTTCAGGCTAAAACTGGAATGAGGGTATGGAAAGAAATTACTCCATTGATTTGTTAGACTGGTAAGGTTAAGTCTGGCTCACCCTAGGGATATTTCCACGCATTATCAAAAAAACTGAAAAAGGAACTCTTAATGGAAGGAATATTATCACCCAAAGTAGTAAGTGTTGAAAGGAAGTCATGGTGACTTCTCACCAGCCAAATGTGGACTTCTATTGCAAAGCAAATTTGAGTTTCAGAATTGAAACTATTTTTCAGAGAAGAATATAGAATTTTTACTATAGAACTGAATTCTTACAAGAGAGCTTTACCTATCAGCTAGAGATTACATCAAGGACCCAAAGTCACTTCAGAGAAGATGAGGGTCAGGTTTCAGAGGCAGATAGAGAATATACTTATGTCAAAATCAGAGTCTTGTGAATGTTACGTCTTTTGTTCCAATTTTTTTACTCTAGCGTACAAACTCACAATAATGGGTGTACAAGAATCATGAATTATTTCATTCAATAAGTGATAATTGAGCATCTCGCTTGTGTTTGGAGTAATGTGAAGCCCTAAAGATATACTATAAACTAAAACAGAAGAAAATCTCTGTCAAAACAGGTTATTTTCTATGAAAAATAAAGAATTCAAGTAGTGCAGATAGCTTAAATTTTAAAAATATTTTAAATTCAATTAGTGCTAAAAATAAATTTTCCAGGCTCTGCATTAATTGTTCAAAAGTTACAGATGAAAAAAGAAATCAATCTTACCACAGTGTGTAAATAAAAGATGATAAAAATAATCTATATTACTATAATGCAACACTATGCTAGAAGAATAAAAGAGAGATTATCTAATCCCCCCAAAGTATTTCTTGAACACTTTTGCCTCCTGTAGTCTATAAATTAGAGAAGCTGTTTTCCTGTGACATTTAATTTCTTTCACTAGAAAGGATTTATATTCTAGACAAATACATATACAAATTAAAATTTTGTGGATGGGGTGATTGCTCAGCCATTAAAGGCCCATGTTTGCAATGCCTACCAGTCTGGGTTTGAAGTCGCTATGTAAAGCCAGATGCACAAAGTGGCATATGCCTCTAGTATTTGTTTATAGTGGCAAGAGACCCTGGTGTCTCTCTCTCTCTCTTTTCTTCTCTTTCATATATATATATATATATATATATATATATATATATATATATATATATATATATATATATATATATAATCTTAGATAATATCAAGTACTGTACAAGTATATATAAAATCTTAGATAATATCAAGTACTGATATATATTGTAAAAATTACACAATATGTATGGTGGAATATTTGGATCACATTTTGGAGTAGAGTGGTCCAGGACATAAAGGCACATTGAGAAACATCTCTGAACCACCCCTCAGGACCCCTAATAACTTCTGAAGATTCAGTTTCTCATAGCTTGGATCTCTCATTTTTGGATCATAAATATCAGTGGGGTGTAGATGGTGCATGCCAGTAGTCCCAATCTTTTTAACCTACTATAAGACATTCCCAGAGACATGTAAACTCACTGTATTGCTTTGTTGAAAAAAGTGGGCAAAAAAGTGGGGAAACTGTTCACTGTCCAAAATCTAAAATCAGTTCTGAAGCCTTAAACAGTGATGATCAAAGAAAATAATTTACACATCATGCATAATTCCCCTAAGATCTGGTATGTCTTTCTCTACTTATAATTTCATTATTTTCTTTCTGACTACTTAAGCACATGGGGTAATATACAGACTGAAAGAATAGGTACTCTATGCTCATTGTAAAAGAAACATGATTATAGAAGAAAAATTACAAACGTTCTCTTGTGTTCATAATTGCAATACAAATGTTCATGGACATTTTCAATAAGGTCTAAATAAAACTAAATCAGTCATTGAGTGACTAAATGTATTTCAATTCAATTTTTTAAAGTATTTGATTGTCTCATTTAACTATGTGGATATCTCTAACTGTATGATATTCCTAGTTACTTTTGAATGCTTACAAAATATAACCCAATAAATTAGTCAATATCAGTGAAACACTGATATCTATAAATAGTGCATTTATATGTATGATATATATATATATATATATATATATATATATATATATATATATATATATATATATATATATATATCATATATATATATTCCCTCATTTATGAAGCTGGATATACAGATCAGTCAGCAAAATGCTTGCTTTACAAACATGAAAAATTAAGTCCCATTCTCAAATATCACATAAGAAATGCAATCTGGACATGGTGAAATATACTTATAATCCCAGCACTAGGGAAGCAAAAACAGATGCTTAGAGTTCACTGACCTCTTTGGCAAATTCCAGGCCAGTGAAAGACCCTGTCTCAAAAGCAGGATGGCACTGGAAGAAACACAAGGTTGTCCTCTGGCCTCCAGAAATAATGCTATGATCATATGCGTGGAAGGATATACAACATCACATACAGAGAGAGAGAGAGAGAGAGAGAGAGAGAGAGAGAGAGAGAGAGAGAGAGAGAGAACACTTCTCACTGTAACTTTTCCAGTAGCAAAACTCAGCCTAACTCACTGGCAATGTCATTGATCTCATGACTTCAAACAGCCCCTTTTAAATGTCCACTCATTATACATCATCTTCTGACCCCCTAAGCTTGGGACTTTAGTACTCTCAACTCTTCAGTCCTTCACTTCTACCCTTTTCTGCCTTTTGGCTTAACCTTCCTATACACTGGGTTTGTCTGGTACTATGGCTGGAATTGTGATTTAATAATGCTACATGGCTTTATCCAAATACTATAACATACATCCCTTGAATCACAAAGAAAATAGAAAGAACTACTGAGAATCCTTAACAATGTTTTAAGTTTATCTGTTGGGTTTGTTCATTTGGGAGTTTCACAATTTTGGCTTTTGAGGCAGTCTTACAATGTAGCCCCTGAACTTCCTGTTCTTCTTCCTCAGCCTCCCTAGCACTGGCATTACTAGCCTGAATCACGACACCCCAACTGCATTACTACATTTTAAGAATTTAAATATTTTGGGGTTGAGAGATTGCTCAATGGTTAACGCACTTGCCTCCAGTGCCTAGAGGCCCTAGGTTCAATTCCCTCATACCCACATAAGCCAGACCCACAAGATGGTGGCCCTGGTTCTCTCTCTCTCTCTCTCTCCCCTCTCTCTCTCTTTTTCTCTCTGTATCTCTCTGATTGAAAAATGAATAAATAAAATATTTTTAAAAGAATTTAAATATTTAACTTAAATATTAAATCCAATGGCAAGTTTTTTAAATGATTCATTTTATCTTTGTATATGCTGTATAAAGCATCTTTAATAAAAAGGAACATGAATTGAAATATGTCATCATAAAGCTAGCTAGGCTTTACACTTATTAGTTTGCATTATATTCTTTCATAACAGGACCTAGAAAAGTCTAAAAACCCAACTTTATCAGTCAGCTCAAAGTAGCTTGAGGTTCATTATTTTAATAGACTTCACATATTCCAACTATGGTCACCTCATGCAAACAATGGCATGTTGTAGTTTTTATCTTTATCAGAAGTAGTAATGTTGGGCTGGAGAGATCATTCAGAGGTTAAAGGTGTTTGCTTGCAAGGCTTCACAGTCTGGGTCTGATGCCTCAGTACCTACATAAAGCTGTTCCCACATAAAGGCAGATGAACAAAATGGTGCACACCTGGAGTTCGTTTTCAGTGCCAGGAGACCTTTTTATACCCATTCTCTCTCTCTCTCTCTCTCTCTCTCTCTCTCTCTCTCTCTCTCTCTCTCTCTCTCTCTCTCTCTCTCTCTCTCTCTCTCTCTCTCTCTCTCTCTCTCTCTCTCTCTCCCTCTCCCTCCCTCTCTCTTCTCTCTTCCTCATTCTCTCTTTCTCTGTGTGTGTCTTTTTCTCTCTTGCCCATTTGCATTATCTGATTCTCTGCCCACCCTTTTCTCTCTGTCTCAAATAAATAAAAATATGGAGTAAACAGTAGTAGGAACCAGGTAAGCTATTTCTGATAAACCTCTCCACAGCATGGCCTGTGCTTTTGAGAGGTTATTTGATATCTAAGTGCCTCCAAAAATGCAGCCTCTCCATAGACATAAGGCTAGTGAGGATTATATGAAATCTGTTCAACAGAAGACACATGGTGTAGAGAGATCATTGTCCTCAGGAGACCTTTACACACCACCTTCAGTGACAGCTGTCAGCTGTGACCATCATTATAAGTTGTTATTAATGTGAGTTCATTCAAACCAATCCTCATTTATTTGAAGGCTAATATTAAAATGAACATATGGTAGTTATGCATGTTATGGGTAATACTCTGCCTAAATCATAACTATAAGGTTAAATATACAATCATCCTCATAAAAGTCATAACCCGCTGGATGCGCAGAAGCACACAAGCTAACGTGCACATACAGAGAAGGATGGGGAGAGACTTTAAATTCTCATCCTTCTAGCAATGCTTTTGACAGATAATGCTAATAAATTCCCATAATGTGTTTATCAAGCTATGTTACAATTTATCATCTCATTATATCTTGTTAGAAGAAAAAGTACTATGTATTCTTTCAAATGAATACAGAGATATTTGCTATCCGTTGATCCTTTTACTGTACATTTGTAACTTAATTATTGAACTCTAAAGTATGCAATTATATAAAGTACAATTTTGTCAACTAAACCATATTTATCATGTATGACAGCTACCGGAGAGTCATTGTACTGAAACTAAAGAAGATAAATGGATATCTCCACTACATAAGGTTTGTACTACACGTGTATTTAATTTCTACACTTAAATAATATTGATTCAGGTAGACAAAGGTGTTGACAAAACAGAGCTAATTAGATGACTAACATTAGTTGTAAGTTGCTTACTTTATTTCCTACTCTCTACCCACCCATGCTTCTATACCCTACCACTACACTAAACATCTGTGAATACTGCAAGCATCACATTCTTCAAGAATGTACTAATACTGTATCTTACCCTCCTATCTCATTAATCTAGAGGGAAAGAAATGTAATGACAGGAAATATAGGGAAAATACATAGATTCTGTGACAGCTCTCACATCTGCTTATTGGATATTACATACAAGAAGCCTTAGAGAAGACGATTAGCAGCAGCCCCTTGAAGTGAGGTTTGGGAAAGACTGAAGTCATTTTCATTGTTTATCAGACCACTCCACATGGATCTAATTCAATGACAGAACTTGTTTAGAAAAAGTTAACAGTCTTCAGAAGTTCTTAAGACCTTTGAGTCCTCTGCTCCGTCATAGTTCACTATTGGATGGAAGGCCAGATCAGGCCGTCTTGCATTGTCTGTGGTAGCAAAAACCTTCAGTTTGCTAGCCTGCAGCCCTGCCTCATCATGTGTTCAGCCACTGCCTTTTGTATTTTGCAGTCTAAACACCTTGAGTATTCCTTGACTGAGCTGAGAAAGAATAGGTGAACTTTGTTACTTTCCACTGAAATAGTTACATGCATTTTTCTCTTTATCCCTCCCCAAACTTATGCAGGGATACTAGTATCACCATTTTACAGATAAGAAATCTGATACCCAGGACAGGAAAAAAGACTCCCCTGAGTTACTTTTTAAAATGTATTGACACAAAGACTGAAAAGCAGCCCATTTCCTTGCTAATCTTTACCCAGTGTGGGTGCATGCTTGCTCTTCAATATCATACACTCTTCTGAACTTTCACACAGGCCTCATACAGTTACCAAGACTCTAAACTTGGTCTTCTGGCATATCATCTCACCCTCACAGATTCCTGTGCCTAGACTTCCAGAAATCTTTAACCTAGAGGGCTAAACACTGTGCATTTTTCATTCTGCTTTTATGTTTTATGGACTTATCAAAGCATCCGGATATATCCTCCCACTCGTCTCCCTTGTGATGATATCATACCATTTGGATCCAGCATCTTCACAGTACCTATCAAGTGTCATGCACACAACAAACTCAAAGAAAAAGGCAGGTAATGAGGCTTATAAGTGCTGCTTCCACATAATTCACAGTTGATGAGGAAATAATTTTTATAAACAGTAACATACAAGCAGGTGCTAAGAGAGCTTAACAAATTTAGCCAGAAATGTATTATAACATAATTACATATGAGTGATAAAAATGATACTTTTGCTTAATAACAGTATATTTTACAAAAAATTTAGAAGGCTTTTGTGGGAAGAGGAAGGGGACAAGAAAGTTTACTCAGAGGGAAAGAAAATCAAAATACCTTATATAAACTAGAGGTTGTTCAGAGCTCAACACTAAAGAAGATTTCTACCACATCCTCCAATGCTTAGTGAATATTTAGAAAGAGGGGGTAGAAAGAATGTGTCATTGGGGATATAAGCATAGTTTGGCGCACTATCTTGACTAGAAATGACTGGTGCATTCATGATCCTACCAATAACCCCATAAGACCAGTAAAGTTTTGATTCTGCCAAAATTTTGACATGGACTGTGGAAAAGGACAAAAGGAAGGAAAAAAACAAAACAGAGGAAGGACACTTTTGGCGGAGGATGGTCCTCAGGAGATGGGGAATGGAGGATAAAAATAAAGATAAAGGGATAGTAACATGATAAAATTACTATAGTGTCAGATATTAAAGATGTCACTATCACCACGTATTGAATGTTGTCTGTTTGAAAGTTCAACAATTAAGTGACTACTCAGCAGATGTTTTCATGAAGAAATTTTAGACACTTTGAAATACACACATATGTGCATGTATGTATGTGTATAAATGCATAAGCAACAGTGTTATGTGAGCTACAGGATATTCAATAATTAAAAACCGGTGTTTAATTATCACTATATATTATTTTTATGATTCATTAGTAAATAATGTTGTTATAAAAAATTAATAAAAATTTTGGTAAAGAATGGTCTTCAGGGCTGGAGAGATAGTTTAGCTGTTAAAGCACTTGCCTTCAAAGCAGAAGGACCAAGTTCAATTTCTCAGTGCCCACATAAAGCAAAATACAAGGTGGCACTTGTGTCTGGAGTTCATTTCCAGAGGCTGGAGGCCCTGGCACTCCCATTATCTCTGTCTACTTCTTTCTCTCACTCTCTCCAAATAAATAAATAAATAAATAAATAAATAAATAAATAAATAAATAAATAAATAAATAAAATATTTTTTAAAAGAGTGGTCTTTATTTTCTGTTCCTTAGAATTATTAAGAACATAGTGAGTTAAGTTTCAGTACATGATTTAGGTGACATATTGTAATTATTTTGTTGTGCATGATGACATGTGCTAATCTAAGTTCATTGTTGGTCTTTAATAATCCCACACAGGGCTACCATTGAACTTGCAGGGGAATTGTAAGCCAGCATGACAAGAAATTGGAAAAGAAATATTCACATCACATCAGAACCACTGAGTATAGATTTTTCCTTGGATATTTTCAGGCTTCTGTCTACATAGTTAATGGAAAGATTAGAGCTAGTGCACCATATCTTTCATAATTAAGATAAACTAATTTAAAATCTATGTTGAAAGTCACTGTCAAAAAGTTGAAAAACCATTTCCCTGTACTCATAACAGAAAATTAACTCATTTAAAATGAAAACATGCCCAAAACTATAATTTAAAAATTAAAAGTCATGCTATTTTGAAGTTCACTTCTGAATTTTAAAATATGTAGAATTTAACATGTGAGGGCCTAACCCTACACTTATCACATAATCATTAGTTGTTTTTTTTTCCAGAAAGTGTTAAGAAACCATGATGAGTAATTCCATGTCTCTCCAAGTCTTCAATGGATCAGATGTATCAATTAATATGATAGTCTGTGAATAGGAGTGGCACTGTAGACAGGCATAAAATAGAATGCTAATCTCTTGCATGTGAATTACACATAAGGACTAGGAAGGACAAGCACCCTCATGCCGCCCACCATCAGTTATTTAAAAGTCACCCACAGTGACAAGCATACATTACTCTAATGAGAGTTCAATAACAAAGCCCAGGTTATCACTGTTACAGGGAGCAAAATATTTCAGTGTATGCTAACCAACATATCAGTGGAAATAAAAGTCATACAGAAAGGTGTCGATTTTATAATGAGTAGTACCTTCTAAACCCAAACTTCCCATAATGGCTACTTACAAATAGGCAGAAATGTGTGTAGCACAAAAGCACTTTTGCAACTCAAAAGGAAATGGAATATTTTTCCAATATTTATCTCTTGGCATTTAAGGATCAATAGGTGTTCATAGAGTGAAATGACTTTACAAATAAGTCTATACACACACATACACTTAGGATAAAAGCTGTCTACTCTTTGTGCTTAGAAAATTACTTATAATGATATATATAGTTCATTATGTTCATAAAGATGTTTAACTCATCTTAATGAAAACCCAAACAAATAAAAATGCTTAGCACAAATATTAAAATGGAATTTAAAATGTATGAATGTAAAAAATATGCATTTGTATCTATGAAATTTCAATAAATCCCAAAAATTCTATTAAATTTTCATGTCCAGTCTATTCCCAGAGTATTTTCCCTATTGACTTGTGTTTTGATTTCCTGAGTAGTAGTATTCTTACTGAAACAAAAAACTCAAGCTCAAATTTTTGTTTCTTCTTCATGTTCACATTTTCTCAGTATCCTTTTCATTGTTCCTCACAAATTTTAGGCTCCCATAAGGAAGTTCCTAGGTACAAACTCTTCATGAACTATACTGTCTTCTCTACTACACAGGTTTCCAAACACTTCAACAAATGGCATCAGCAGCTCTGCTACTGATGGAGCTAAAAGTGTGGACTCAATCCTTATTTCTAATCCTCTCACCAGCTATCACCATTCTATCAATCCTAACAATATCAGTAGTTTTTCTCATATCTATGCATTTCTCCCTGTGCTAGTCAGCCACACACAGCTGGGATTAATCTCCAAACCAGGCATAGTTTGTGGGAGGAAAGTATTTATTGAAGCTACAGATCCTAGGGAAATTCCATAGCAGCAAGAAAGCTCCCTTTCACAGGTGTAAGCAGAGAGAGAAAAACCCATAAACAACACCATACACACACACACACACACACACACACACACACACACACACACACACACAAACACAAGCAAAACAGGCAGGGGGGCAAGGAAAGAATTACTCCCCATTTATATAGCATTAGGGTGGGATCTTGCAACCCCATCCCAGATTAATGGCTTCCTGAGTCTCTGGAATTTCCTTTCTGCACTGCCCACACAGAAAGGGATGTTAATGTCCAACTTCCCTAAATTTCCTTACATTCTGCCCCCTTCTGAGCAGGTGCCTTCCTGTGAACAACATCAGAGACCCACCCAAGATAATTAAAGAGATAAAGTTAACAGCAAAATTTAACCATCACACTCCCCAATTTCTCTCACAACAGCCTAACTCAATTCAACCTTGCCTCTTCTCTAGACTATTGCAACAGACCCCTGACTGGCCTGTTTGCTTTCATTCTGGTTTCTTTTCAGACCAGTTCTCTCGATAATAGTAGTTTTTCATGAATCACATATATTACAGTGGGAAGACTTCCCTTTCCAAAAGTGAATAAATACTATCTGATGGTTCAGGCCAGTGAATCCAGCTATTTAGAAAGCTAAGACAGGGTGTTCTTAAGCAGAGAGCACTCTCAGATATAGCTTGGATTCAAGGCCATCCTGGACAATTTAGTGAGATCCTATCTCAAAATCAAAATCAAAAGAGTTCTATAGCTCAGTGTTAAAAGACTTGCCTAGAAAGTCCCTAGATTCATTCCTCCATACCACAAATATGAACACATAGTTGTGTTTGAAGTAAATAGATAATTTGACAGACATTTTACATCTTATAAGGTCCAAAGAGGAAGAAAAATGCAGCATTGGCAAACAAATTCAGTGCACTGAATTTGAGAAATATGTTTTAAAATCTTCAATAAAAATTAAGGTTAAAATAATTTGGAATGAGGGACAGATTATGTTTCATAAATACATGCTTGATGACAATATTTCTAAGGCTTAAAACCACAGCTAGTCGAAATTTATCTTTCAATAAAAGTGGGACAATATTTGTTGAACAAAACCCTGATGGAAAAACCTGGATTGAAGGAAGACACAGACCCAATATATGGTGGACTTTTAAGTAAGATATAAAATAATTTATATCAAATTATTTTAGAGCCATGCTAAATATAATGTACAATGGAAATTAAGGTATGCACATTAAGTTGGATAACTTTAAAAATTCTTCCCTATTAACTTTTAAGTACTTATAATATCATTGAGCTAGCAGGAATCCATGTAAAGATAATAACTCCTTAATAAAATGTCTACTATTTCGATACTCCATAGCAGGAATGTATCTTTTTATCTATGCTGCATGGTTTTACCTCATAGGAATAAATTGCTAATGAATTTTATGTATTTTGACATAAAAGAAATTAACAATCTAAGAGACTAAAGTTTCTAATGTTCTTATGCAATATGAAGATGTTTTGAAGTTTATTACAATGAGTATTACTTTTGAGTGTCTCATGATAAAAAGAATAAAAATTACAAGCTATAGATAGTGAAGATAGAGCTATTAAAATGGGATAGAACAAAACAGAGAAGCATTAAGTCATTAAAATGGGGATTAAATGCTGAAAGTGGTCATTCAAAGGTGGATACCAGTGAGAAATGGTCTTCAGGGTAAGGTTGCTAAGGTTGCTATTGTGTTCATTTAAAATCAATTAAGTGCTATCTTGAAGAGACCTGAATTTAATATCAGAACTGGATCTAATATCAGGTAGAGTGGGAAGGTCTGATGAGCTGAATGGATTTCTGATTTTTCTCCTCTTTTCCTTGGCTATAATAGCCTCTGAGTTACAGAATCTGAGTTCAGAAATTATTAGTTGCTAAAATGAAATCTTCTTTTTGGAAGATAGTACATAAGCCAGAGAAAATTCTGTACTGAAAACTCATTTAAACAGAGAACTTGCCTAAGAATATTTTTTTCTGAAGGTAATTTTAAAAACCTCTCCACTTTAAGATGAAAACACAGTACAGAAACTTCAGTGGCACATGTATTCCCTGCGTACAGGGGACCACGTCAAAACATATACGTTGTTCTTTATTTCCATAATATCAAATCATACATTTCAAGGAGTTCACTAAAATTGATACAATCATAGTCAAGCTCTTAGAAACAGAACCATCTAACGCAATGGTTTTCAAATCATGTTCCAAAAAACTGCAGTATTCCGTTTACATGAAGCACTTTAATAATGTTCCCACTCTCTTCTAGACCTACCATTACTGTGAACTACTAAATCTGAATTCAAAGACTCCACTGGGCAACATCTGATCATAGAATCTTCTCTCTCAAGGCTTCTCATTAGGGAGCATTCTGTCTCAACTTTGTTGAAGCCATCACTTCCCTGAGGATATTGTTTTTGTGTTGTTGGTGGTGTTTGTTTCTATTGGTTTATCTTTCTTCTCAATTTCTTTCCATTTACATAGAAAGTCTACCTTAGTTCCTTGCTTCTTAGGATGTATATGTCCTTTCCTTTGTTTCCATAGAAACTGGGTGACTAAGCAGTAGAATCTAGTTTAGAGAGGATTTTTTAAAGGTGCTCTCTCATATCAGCAACATGTTTCTTGAGGAGTCTGTGCTTGAATGACAGGGAATGATTTTTTTTTCTCTAAGTAATACATTTGGCTCATAGTTGAGGGGAAAACAATTGAATGTAACATATGTAAGAATATGTTTAAGTCAAGTAACAATGAAATAACTATTTTCTCCTAGCTGTAGAAATTCCATCTAAAATTTATGTCTGATGTATTTATTGATAAAGATAATTTTGAAGTCTTTTAAGATTTTTCTAAACTTTTTAAGTCTCTAATCTGTTTCTGTGATTATTTTTTCATACTCTTAAAGACTCACAAATTCTGTCTTTAAGGATTAATGTGAAAATAAATAGTATATACTGAACTTTAAGTGATTAATGGAAGAAGAATTTATTTTATAACATAGCTTTAAATCATATGTGTAGTCTGTTCATTTGTAGCAGGTGTATAGGTATAGCCTGGGTTTAGTTGGAACAAGTATATAGGTGTAGCCTGGGTTCAGACATAGCAGAGATATCCTGGGTTCAGATGTGGCTGGAGTACAGGTATATCCTGGGTTTGGATGTAGCAGTTACATAGGCATAGTCTGGGTTTGGCTGTAACAGGAGTAATGTTCTACCCTGGGTTCAGATGTAGCTGGATTAGAGGTATATTCTGGGTTCAAGTTTGGATTTGATGTTTGGATTGTATAGATAGGAGTCCTTTTTTACACATCTTAACACTGTTTTCTTTCACGTGTGCATCATTTCTTACAGATTCATTCTAAACCAGAGAATAATGGCTGATAGTAGCTTCAGGCTTAAAAACAATAGCTTCAGCAATCAAGGCACATACAAAATATTTGTTAGTCTGTTAATTTGTTGGCAATTTAAACACAGTGACTCACTTCATCCAGCAAGGCTCCACCTTCCAAAGGTCCCATCACCTTCTCAAATAACATCTCTTCTATGAGGAAGAAGTGCTCAAACACAGGAGCCTAAGGGAAGGCATTCTATTCAAACCTCCTTACTTGGAAGCCATGTGACCAATATTTTTTCCACAAATGATAATACAGCAAATTAGAAGACATAACAGCTTTTATTATATACAAGGCTAACATAAAAAAATGATAAGAAAAATCCTCAGCTATTCTGCAGTGACATCTGACACCATCACAAAGCACAGGAGGAGAGTACCCAGATCATGCCTGTTCCCCCAGACTAATTCTTCAATGTAGGCCTGGAATGTTTTCATAAATACTGTGATGTATAATAAGAAAGAATCAAGCATTTTGATATTATAAGTTAGATCAAGAGACATAATTCTGAGGACATTACAAATACATAACTTAGCATGCACAATGAAATTGAAACTCAGGAATTTTAATATATCATAGAGGAAGAGACCATCATAGCAAAATAGAACCAAACACAAAGTAATAGTTCCATATGAAGTTTGGGCATGACCTATGGGAACTTTATGTTAATTTCATCATAAACACTAAAGATCATAACATTCAATGAACAAAATGAGGTCACAAATTAAACGTAATTAGGTTAAATGTAATTATATACACTGAGATTAAACTTGACCTAGAACATATAATACTCAACAAATGGTGAAGTAATGGCTTTAACCATTATCTTAGAAAGTTATTACTTTAGACATTTGTATTAAATACTTATATGTAATTATTCAAAGTATAATATTGAAATATTAGCTCAAGAAGTGAAGCAAATTCATTTTCAGTTCCACTACTTCTAATGCAAATATTCTTTTTTCTATATAGGATTATAACATTCAGTTCAAAATATTTCAGTTTATAAAAA
>PVHP010036516.1:0-17860 GCA_004024765.1 Zapus hudsonius | reverse complement strand
CCACAGATCTCACACACACATAAACACATACCCCCCCACACACACACCACACACCACACATCACACACACGTGCTTGGTAAAAGTTTACATGAAAGAATTATGGGAGCATTTAAAAAGAGGTGACCTAAAAGTAAATTCTAGAACAAAGATCGAAGCTAAAACATAAATGAAAATGAGAGTGAAACATAGCAGAGAAACAGCAAACCAATGAAAGCCACAGACACGAGTCCAGTTCTATTGTGCCAATAATACTTTATTCAACAAATGGCATTAGGGCAGTTGAAGGCTCACATCCAACCCCTCCTGCCACCAAAAAAAAAAATCTAGGTCACTTTCTCAAACCATCGACCAAAATATTTACTCAAAATCGACCACCAAGCTAACACAAAAGTTAAAGTTTTAGGGCTGGAGAGATGGCTCAGCAGTTAAGGCACTTACCTGCAAAGCCTAATAACCGGGGTTCAATTTCCCAGTACCCCTGTAAAGCCAAATACACAAAGTGGTGCATGCACCTGGAGTTCCTTATTCCCTTTGCCTGGCTCTCTTCTCTCTATCTCTCTCTCTGCTTGCAAATAAGTAAAACATTTTTTAAAAGTTAAACTTAAATTTCTTAGAAGAAATTTTTAAAGAGAAGGTCACACATGAACCATAGCAGAAAGTAATGATAATCTTCACACTTAAAGATAAAATGAAGCACACTTCTTTAATCCCAACACACAGGAGGCTGAGGTAGGAAGATCACAGCAAGTTCAAGACCAACCTGGGCTACAGGGTGAGTTCCAGGTCAGCCTGGGCTAGAGTGAGACCCTGCCTCAGAAAACAAAACAGAAACCCAAAAAGCACAGTAGTGCACAGTCTGGAAGAAAATCTCCTCCGGCGGTGTTTGCCCCTTCTCTCTGTTGGGCTGAGGATGGGCAGACTTGCTAATGGCTGCCCAGATGCATCTCAACGTGTTTCAATCCTGTCACGAACGACTGCAGACTCAAACTACAGGCGATGGCACTTCTGGCTTAATGGATGGACGCAGACTTTGAAATAAGTGCTCCCACTGTGCCAGCAGGTGTGAGAAGCCAGAAGCGGGCCGCTCCTCCTCCTCTGCTGGTGGGAATGCAAATCTCTGTAACTCACACAGAAAGCAAGTTCAGCCACAGTTAGAAAAATGGCATTTTCATTCTTCTTTGGTTCTGCCACCTCATTTCATCATTTACTCTGATGATAGGGTTTAAAGTATAAAAACACATGCTTACAAAGTTGTTACTGGAATGCTGTGTGAATGACAAACACTGGCTGGGTGGCGAGGAGCGGGAAGGGTCCTGGAGCTGCTGGAAGGATCCTGAGGGGAATCCTGAGGGGAACAGGCAAAGCTCAGAGACAGAAAGTGGGGAATAAACATACCTGCCTTTGTTCATCACACCCCCCCCCCAAAGAAGACAAGCCAAGATCCACCTGGGTGGGCTGGGCCAGGTGGGTGTGTAATGGGGTGATGGGGGTTAGAATTTAGGTAATGTTCAGCAAAAATTCCAATGCACCCCAAAGTTTAAAGAGTATCCAAGTTCTTGTCTACAAAGTTAAAGAATTAAAATCATAGACAACAAGATAGTAAGGTATAGTGGGAGACTTTATTATTTAAGGGAACATGGGGAGTTACAGAGTTCTCCAGCCACAGGTGTGGGAAAACACATGTCAGATAGTTTAACAGAACTTATGCTGTTCAGCTAAACAAGCAGAAGAAGAAAAGATAATAGAGGGCTCCCATCATGAGAAGGAAGGTTTCATGAAGGGAAAAATCTGGAGCCTTCCCCCACCCCAGCTAATGGCTGGGGTGGGGTAGGCCTTACCTTTCTAAGGCCTGGAGATTCAGAGGTCCTTCTGCTAGCCTGCCATGTGGGGAAGAGAGTGCTTTCTTCTAGGAAAGTTAATTTGAGTTTTCCCCAGGTGAGTCAGAGTGACAGCTGATTGGTTTATAGCTGACCAATCAGTTTTAGCACCTAGGTTTTAGCTCTAGATAGACACCTCCCACTCAAGGGGGGGCTGTCTCTGGATCTGCATGACCATCACAGGTGGAAACTGAAAGGAGTGGGAAGGGATGGACCATTCTGTGTCAATCCCACTATGGGATCTGACCTCTGAGAACTTGTTCCAGAAAAGGATGATGGCTGGAGATGCATCCAGAATGGAATGCAGGGTGAAGGAAAAGCTGCCTCATTGGCTGGTCAAAATCACACAGCAGCCAGGACACTGGAGACCTCGGGAGAAGTCACCAGGTAGCTTTTGAGTATAGCATTTGGACTGCTCGGGATAAATATAAAAATAACACTAAACAAACTTCGTGTGTGTGTGTGTGTGTGTGTGTGTGTGTGTGTGTGCATGTGCGCGCCTAGGTTTGCACACACATGTGTGCATGTGTGTGACACGTGCATACATACGGAGCCAGAGGACAACCATGGGTATTGTTCCTCAGGCACCATATACCTTTTATGAGACAGGGTTTTTCACTGGCTGGCTGTGAGCCCCAGGGGTCCCCCTGCCTCTGGCTGGCAGTGAGCCCAGGGGTCCCCCTGCCTCTGGCTGGCTGTGAGTCCCAGGGACCTACCTGTCTTTGCCTCCTCAGTGCTGGGATTATAGCGCATGATCCTGCCTGTTTATTTTTTAGTGAGGACTCTAAGGATCAAAGTCAGGTCTTCATGCTTCCAAGACAAGCCCTTCGCCAACTAAACCATCTCCACAGCCCTCAACAAACTTCTAGCTCTTAGGCGTATTTTCCACAGAGGAATGCCATTCTGAAAGTTTTTTAGTGCATTAAGGTCAAGCAAACCTGTAAACATGTCATAGGACATGGGAGGAAGGACACCAGCGGATGGGGAGGAGGGAAGGATGGAGGGATGCCTTCGATGGGGAATGAAAATGGAGAGGCCAACCAAAGGGACCTGATGTGACGAGGGACACCCGAGCAGGAAACCACTCACCTCAAACTCACCACTTAGAGCCCTAACACAACCTCTAAGGAAGTGAGATGAGGAGCAAAAGAGCAATTCCCACAGCCAGGCAGATAACTTGGGGAAGGACAATAGAGACAGGCACCAAGGGCGCCCAAAATTGTCCAAAATACAAATCTACAGACTCCTAAAATCCTAATAACTATGCAAAATATAAACTCACCCACGATGACTCAGGGAAATTTGCGTAAGAGGGGACAGAAAGAATGTAAGAGTCATGGGGGGAGAATAATTAATGCATAAGAGAGAATGTCATCATGGATTCAATGGCTTTATCTAACACTGAGCCTATTGTTGTGTTAATATATATATAATTCTAAGCCAATAAAAAAGTTAAAAAAATGGAGAGGTCAGTGTGAACCTACAGTTGTCACTCAGTGGCTGGTGTCTTTTTGCCCTTTGAATCCTCCTTGGCTTGGTGGCTGTAGGCGGGGGCAGGGTCCTGACACATCTCAGAAGTCGGGTGTGGTCACTGACCTTTGCTCTCTGGTCTCTGGTGACAGTTGCTCAGAATCTCTGTAAGGACACAAATGCAGGATGTCCCCAGGGTTGAAAGCCAGTCACCACTGAGATTGGCCTCAGTTCCTTGTCTCAGTGGCGTGGTCTGTGTTCTGGTGTGAGCCTGGCAGGCTGTGGAGATGCCAGAGCTACCATCCCTGGAGAACTTTCCGGAGGATTCATTAACCTGCTCCTGTTTGAGCTCATTTGAAAGTGTGCTTTTCACCCAGCAGGAAACCAGTGCGAAAGTCGCTTTGAGCTGGTGGGAATGTTAGTGGTTTTTTCTTCCTCCACACGTCTGCCTCTTGCAACCCTGGACTCAGGAACACCCAGCAGGGACGCTGGCGGAGGCCTGAGGGCACGTCTCAAGCTGATTGTGTTTTTGAAGGGCAAAACTCTATTTTCCTCCAGGGCATCAATCTTTCACCATGCTAAATGAGGAGGTAAATCTGAGCTGAAGCCTGGTGACACCCTGACACTCTCACCTGGCAGCCGACAGTCAGTTGAGCTGTGTCTGGGCCTGGTCACAGAGATGGCGGAATGAGGCTGGTGCCAGGCTTGCTGGGATCTGGCCCTGGAAGGAGACGCTGAGGACAGGCTTGTGGTACAGAGGAGGGGAGGCCAGTGGGTGTAGCTTCACACACCCAGCACTGGCGTTGCCAAGGAGTGGTTCTCCACACGCCTGCACAGCCCTACCTCCCTGGTGAGGACACAGAGACATGACCCTCCCTTTTGACAAGCACCCAGTCTGAGGGACGAGGCCACCACAGCCTAGACACAGGCCTCATCCCATCTTCAGATGTCTCGGTCTTTTCGACACTCAACTACTGGGCTGTCAGTAAAGTACTTGTCTGGCCAACATGAAGACTTGGTTTTGATCCCCAGTGCCCACATAAGAATGCCAGCTGCGGTGGCACGTGCTGGTGATCCCGGCGCTGGGAAACAGAGGAAAGAGGATCCAGGGGCTCACTGGGTATCAGTCTAGCTTGGTTGGTGAGCTGTAGACTGATGAGAGAGATACTCATACAAATAGCTGTAGACGGTGTTCCTGAGGATGTCACCAAAGTTGAACATTCACACACACACACACACACACACACACACACACACACACACACACACACACACACACGCACACACACAATTGAACTATCATAAACTAGATGAGGCTGTTTTCTTTTCCCTGTAGAAAAATAACTAAATTGTATGGACTATTTAGATTCCCGGTCTCTTCGCATCTCATCTTATTATGAGCATTTTACATGGTGCTATATAGTTTCCGAAACTATTATTCTGAAAACATCCATTATTTCACCAGCACCAGTTTCACAGTCTCATTGAGATGTAACTGATGTATGATCAACTCACACATTTAAGACGTATAGTTTGATGGGTTTTGACAGGTGTACACACCCGTGAAGACATCGCCACCATTGTGCTGACAAAAGTATCCATCACTCTCAAAGCTTATCGTCATTATTTTGAGATTCTTTCACACTGTTGAGTGTTACAGTCGTTTGTTTCTTTTTATTGATGAGTAGTATTTCATTGATATATCACAGGGTTTTTTTTTTTTAATCCACTCAACAACTGTGGGATACCTGGGTTGTTTCCACTTTCTGGCTAGTTACGGCAAGCAAAATTCTTATTGACATCCACACATGACTTTGTGTGGACATTTCTTTATTTAATATATAGGGCTGGAGAGATGGCTCAGCGGTTAAGGCACTTGCCTCCAGTGCCTAAGGCCCCGGGTTCAATTCCCCAGGTCCCACATAAACCAGACCCACAAGGTGGTGGCCCTGGTGTTCTCTCTCTCTCTCTCTCTCTCTCTCTCTCTCTCTCTCTCTCTCTCTCTCTCTCTCTCTCTGCTTGAAAATTAATAAAAAATAAAATATTTTAATAAAAAAAAATATATATATATACATACATATATATATATTCAGAAAGAGAGACAGACAGACAGACAGAAAGGGTGTGCCAGGGGCTCCAGCCGCTGCAAATGGACTCCAGATGCATGTGCCACTTTGTGCACTTGGCTTTCCATGGATACAGGGGAATGGAACTCAGGCCATTAGATTTTGCAGGCAAGGGCCTTAACTGCTGAGCCATCTTTCCAGCTCATCATGTGGACATTTCTTGCAAGAAAACACAATAAAAGTTGTCATATCTTGTGAGTTATACACATGAGTGGAGTGGCTGGATCTTATGGTGTGTTTATTTGAGAAACTGTCCAAACATTTCCCAAGTAGTTGCCCGGTTCCATATCCAGTCACAGTGTGTGAGGGAGGGGGATGAGGGTCCCAGTTCACTATCTCCAGCATGGTGAGTCCATCAGCACTGGATGAAGAGGTGAGGGAAGAGAGGAGGTGAAGGAGGAGAGGAGATGAGGAAGAGGGGGAGGAGAGGAGGTGAGGGACAAGAGGGAAGAGAGGGAGGAGAGGGATGGTGCTCTCACTGCAGTTTGGGTCTGTGCTCCTTAATGACTAACAGCTCTGAGCATTCTCTCATGGGCCCATGTGACATCTTTGTTGAAGGCTCTGTGTTTTGTTCACCAGATTCTTTCTTTGGGTTATTGTTGCATTTTGTGGGTTCTGTGTGGTGGAGTCACTCCCATGGAGGGGGTAGACTAAGGAATCTGCCTGAGCCAAAGACAAGGATGAGACATGTTATCAGAGCTTCCCTTTACCTCTAGGTCTCTTATCAACCCCGTTTGCAAGAAGTCTGTCTTCCTTTCTTTGTTTTGCCTACAGATGCCCTCTTGTTCTGGAGTCCTTTGTTTAGGACCTGCCTTCCCTACCTACCTGACTTTGTATCCTAATCAAAGCTTAGCTGTTGAAGACACTCTTCTTGACTCAGTTGCTGGTTCTTGACACAAACGCCAGGGTTCTGATCACTGTCACTTGGCAATGTCTGGAAGTCAGGTGTGGTGGCCTTCAACCTTGTTTTTCTTCTCTAGGGTTGTTCAAGTGGCTCCTGATGCGTAGATTTCCATAGGGATCGAAAACCAATCTGTTGATCTCCACAAATAAGCTCATTGGGATTTTTGTTGGGATTCTGTTGAGTACATAGACCAGCCTGGAGGAGAATAGTACTTGAGGTAAACATGAGAATGTTACCTGGAGGAAAGGAGGTGAGGGAGGAGAGGAAGAGGGAGGAGAGGGACGTGAGGGAGGAGAGGGAGGAATGGTACCTGAGGTAACATTCTGCCGGTCTCTGGCCTGGGTTGTGGGACATCCGTTTAATTGATGCTTGAACTGTGATCTGAAGTGTGGTTTCAGTGTGCAGAGCTCACATTTTTTTTGTCTGACTTATTTTGCAGTCTTATTACTAATATGAGTGTACTGTTATTTTAAATTTTCAGTGCTTTATTGTTGGTGGCACTATGCACAGAATTCTTAGAAAAAAAACATTTAGGACGAGTTCTCATTGTACAATTGAGGCTGCCCTTGAACTTGTGACATTCTTACCTCAGGCTCTCAAGTGCACCATCATGCCCTTCAAATCTTTGTAATGATTGTGCATTTTGCTAAAGTCATTTATTAATTCTAGTAGCATTCCCAAAGTCAAAGGCCCTCTGCTTCTTTGCTTCTTATTCATCATGAAATGAATTTATTTATGGTACTCGATTCTGTCCCAAAGAATTCTTTGTACATTGTCAGTGCAACCACCCCAAATATTTTGACTTTTATTGACGTATGTATTAGAATCTCTTTTCTTGTCATTTGCTTGCGCCTTTCTGTTCAAAATCTGTCGATTACTCTCATCTTACCATGCCCTTTCCCTTTATTCGCAGAATTTGTCATTCTGCTTTGAAACAGTCTACTGAGACCATGTATGTTTAAAGTATGTATTGCTAGACTCAAACCCATCATCCTGCTAACTGTAGGTCCATATGGCGATTTTTTAAAGGTCTGTTTTACATCCACTCTTGGCTTATTTAATTCACTGTTGGTGCTGATGTCAGTGGTCACCACAGGGTTATAACATACGTAACTATCATTCCAGTGTCCAACTCCAAGTCCTGCCCTTCCGTTTCAAGGATGCTGTAAGAACCTGGGGATGGTGACCTCCATTTCTGCCCTCCTGGTCTTCATTCTGTCTTGTCTTGTGCTTTAACTCCTATGGTATGCATTTCACAGTACATGGTTTCTAGAAATCACTCATTTCCAAATTAAAAAATAAAAGCTTACCTATTTAACTGAGCACTTGGCATCTCTTGTGGTCTTGATTTCTTCCCGTGGGCCCACGCGTCTTTCTCTTCTGCCCGAGGATTTCCCTTAGTGCTCCTTCTAGTGTGGGTTTCCTGGTAATGAGAAACTCTTTCCGATTTTGTCTTCCTGAAAGAATTCTTTTGTCTTTGGTTTTGAGTTTATTTTTCCTGGGCACAGACGCCTCACAGATGCTGCTCTCAGCCTCTCTCTGGCACTGATGAGCAACTTGACTATCTCCTTGCCCTTGCTCCCTCTCCCTCTGGCTTCTGAAGTTTTCTCTCCATCCCTGGATTTGAGCAACGCAATGCCCACGTGTTCAGATTTCTTTCTGCTCCTCTGAATGTGGGGCAGAGCTCTGCTTTGCTTTGCAGACTTGTAGCTTTCATCAGATACCGAAGGGTTAGCTGTTCTGCCCTCCTGTATTTTCCGATATCCTACCTGGCTGCCTGAAGTCATTCTACAACTCTGATGCCCTGTTCATTTTTCTTTAATCAGTATCATTTCTATTAGTTATACAGTATTTCATCTTTTGTTTTTCAATTTGGTTAACTGTCTTTCAGTTGGACATATAATTGCTTTTTATGTTTTATTATTCTATTATCAATATGGTTGAGAAGAATATCTTGGGGAGAACATGCTCCAGTTTTCCAAAAGCATAAATCATGAGATAATTTGTTTGAAATCCTCTTTATCCACTCTCAGTGCAACAAAACAGCAGTGATAAGATAATGGCATATGCTGTTTTAAGAGTGGTTTTGCTAATTTATCCTCCTGGGTAATGTGTGAGGATGCCACCTCACATAATCACTGTTGGTTAATGTCAGGGGTTTTATTTTGTGTGGTGTGTATGTTTGTGTGTTTGTGGGTACACACGTGCATTTGTGGCCAGAAGACAGTCTTGGGCATCTTTCCTCAGGAAGTTCATATGCTTGTTTTTGAGACATGATCTCTCATTGGCCTGGAGCTCACTGATTAGGCTGGACTGCCTGGCCAGTGAGATCCAGGGATCCTCCTGTTTCCACCTTCCCATGATGGGGTGATCATCACATGCCACCACGCTTGGCATTTATGTGGTTCTGGGTTCAGGCCTCTATGCTTACAATCCAAGCATCTCACCAGCTGAACTGTCTCCCTCACCAGTGGTATCAGGGATTGTAAAGGTGACTTTATTTGGACTGGGGAGACGCCAGGGAGTAAGAGTGCTTGCTCTATAAGCGCAAGGAGCTGAGTTTGATCCATGACACCCACAGAAAAAGCTGTGCATATTCAGATGTGTGTGCACGCATGCATGCGTGTGCAGAGGTCAGGATTGTCTTCTCAATCACTCTCTACTTTATTTTCATTTATATTTATTTGTTTATTTTTAGTTTTTCCAGGCAGGGTCTTGCTCTAGTCCAGGCTGACCTGGAATTCACTATGTAGTCTCAGGGTGGCCGTGAACTCATGGCGATCCTCCTACCTCTGCCTCCCGAGTGCTGGGATTAAAGGTTTGAGCCACCACTCACGGCCACTTTATTTTTTGACAGTTTGTCTCACTGAACGCAGAGCTCACCAATCTGTCTAGACAAGCTAGCCGGCAGGTTCTGGGGATTCTTGTCTCTTCTCAACACTGGGATTATAGGCGCGCATTACCACACTTGACGGGCTTGTAAAGCTCTGGGGATCAGACTCAGGTCCTCATACTTGTGTGAAAATAGTTTACTAAATGAGTCATCTCCCCAGCCTCTGTTATTATCATTTTTTTTTGTCCCTTTTTCTTACTCAATTTTGTGGTATTTTGTCCATTTCTCTTTTGTATCAGTGGTCTCTGTTGGCCCTGTAGAGGGCGTTTTCAGCAGCCCAGCCTAAATTGATATATATATATATTTTTCCCCTGCCTGTCTCATCTCTTTATTGTAATATTATCTTGAATCTTATTGGGAATTTGAGTGACATGGTATGAAATATTCCAGCTTTTACTGTCTAAACGCAGCTCAGCAGAATTCTCCCGAATCCCTACACGGAGGTCCTGACTCTTTTAGGCATTAGAGTTTCATTCTGGGTTATGAGCTAAGTTGTTGTCTTTGAGTGTCAGAGAAGAGACTGACCTTGGATTGCATTTGAAGACATGAGACTCAGGTGGCTGCTCTGTGGTTGAAGGAGAATGCTTTACAAACTGCCTTGCTGGGAGCCTGGGCTTCTCTCCTTGAGTCTCTGCTCCCTGTGGCCTCTTGGAGGATCTTCAGGAACACATGGAGGCATGGTGAGTTGCTGAGCCTATCCATCCACGGCAATGCAGGAGGTCATGTGTACGTGTCTTGTGTGCATGTAGTTTTGCATGTGTGTGTGATGTATGTGCATGTCTCTACAGTTCAGTGATTCATGGCATGTGGCTTCCTCACTCTTCCACTTTATTTATTTATTTTTTGAGACAGTCTCTCATGGCACCAGGAACTAGTTAGCGAGTTTCCAGGCTCCTCCTGCCTCCCCCTCCCCAGCACTAGGGGTGTTTGCTGACCACCACACCGAGCTGGGAATTTGAACTCGGGTCTGCACTTTATCTACGGAGCCATCTCTCCCCGCTGGAAGGGTTTACAGTGGGCTGCTTCAGGGGAGGCTCTGGGCCTCCCTGGCTGGCACAGAAGGGCACCCCTGCTCCCCTGCAGCAGCAGGATTGCACACCTCCTCAGTTCAGAGGAGGGGGCTTCTCCGTTTCTCTGCGAGCTTCGGATTCTACCTCCCTCCCCCGGTGGCTCTCACTCGTCCCTAATGCTCCTGGTACAGGACACTGAAGCCTTTGGCAGCAGAGGGAGGGAAGGAAGGGGGAAATTCCATGAGCCTCCTGTGGTCATATGGCATTCTTTGCTTTCCCTGCAGGAGGAGCTGGAAGAGTGAAGGCCGCCTCTTGCTCTCTGACACAGAAGGTGGGTGACATTGATGTCATTTCATCCTGTGTCAGAGCATGGCCATTGTTAGCAGTGACTGTGCCCAGGGCTCAGCCAGGCAATTCCCTGGTCTTCTGATCCAAGGCGAGGGCTTCTGGCCCCCAAACCCTGGTTCTTTTCCCAGAGGACAAGCTCTGCTTCCAGGTATTTTCTCGGATTTCCTTCCCATGGGATCTGAGGGTGACAGAGTGCCCTGGTGTAGGGCAATATGTCTTTCTCCTTGAGGCTAACCAGTGTGAAGTTAAGTGTCAATGTAGGTGGGACACAGGTATGCTTGGAACCAAAGGGACACCTCTGTGGAAAGGTTAGGTGCTATTCAGCAAAGCCTGTTGGGAACTTCTGAGACAAAGTATCTGTTCATTTTGAGGGTGTGAGAATGGAGGCGTCTTCCACTGTGAGGGAGTGTGGCGTATAGACAATAGTACAATGAGTGACCCTAAGAGAAGGGGAGGAAACCACAGGAGTGGCGGGGCCCAGAGGGCAGTGACCTGCCTGGTGGTCTGTTGTAACCCTAACCTTAACCCTAACCCCAGAGATTGGTGCCATCCACCCCATCTTTAAGATAAAGAGGGTAGTCACTGCCAGCTGTTGTGAGGCTGGCGAACAGTGGGCACCAGCCAGGGCCTGGACCCTGTGGCCCAGGAAACCAGCATCAGATTTGTAGTACTTTTCTTCTTAAAAGCCAACAGAGCCATGGTCTTTCCTTTGAGCAAACAAAAGGAAAAGTCAGATGAGCCTGAAACACACACACACACACACACACACACACACACACACACACACACACACACACAACTTTGTGAGGACAAGAGCAGAGACAGTGAGGCAGGGGTTTTTTTTGTTACCAAAGTGACCTTACTTCTTCCTCAGAGCGAGAGGCTCCTCCATTCCTTTCTGGATGTAATGTGCTGCGACTGCCCCTTTAATTTCACACATTTCTCCTCTGAAAAAGAATCTCACTTTTATTCAGTCACGAGCTATGCATTTAATTCAAAGTAGCTGAGCACCTGAGTTTGAAAGCCAGCACTGAGGACCCAGACCAGAACCTTTGTCTGTGTGCTTAGGTTCCCAGGCAGAGGGAGGAGCCAGGATCAAGGCTCGGCCTCACACTTCACAGTGGTCCTCTGGCATCACCACACCTTAGACACAGCCCCAGCCTTCCGTGAGGCCCAGAAGAGCCTCTCATTAGGGAGACGTCCCCTGCACTTTGGCTTGATCCCTCATGGTCTCTCGGGGTGGAGGGCCTCATGTGGGGCGCCCTGCAGGACAGTCAAGACACCAGCTTCTAGAGGCTGTGAGATGCATCACAGGAAAACATGAGATCCAAGAAGCACTTCATCAAGACTGTGGTAAGTGATTGCTGTTATGGAGGTCAAATGAGATTTCACTTAGATTTCACTTAAATTAATTAAAACTACAGGATCAAGATGAGACGTGATGAAATGATTATTTTCTCACCTTTACAGTCCTCCACAGACCTGGAGAGACTCCAATTAGAACTTCAGGGAGGGGAGGGCTTCCTGTCTGTTAAAATTAAGCCTGCATAGAACTGGACAGAACATCTGCTAAATTGTGATTAGCCAAATTCCCCAAATTTCCTTTGGGCTGCTGCGAAGAGGTCACATTTGCCAAATAGTGATCCAGACAGATGCTTCAATTACACGATCATATTTACCAAGATAGTTTCCACGATGTCAGAATGTCGTTAGAGGAAATGAAAGCTAAGTGACACGTGGCTCCATTTGTCACCTGGTCGAGTGGCAGAGAGCATTGCCATAGGGCCTGCTGGGTTTTCTGGTCTGAATACAACGTTTCCACTGAGAATCACCTTTTTCACCAAAAGCTCCCCCAAGAAATCCTGCCAATCTGACCCGCTATATGAAATGCACGGGTGAAAACGGTCACAAAAGTCCTGACATTAAACCCCCAGGGCCACATACCAGTCTGTGCAATGGGCCCAGAGCGACATATGATGAGAATCAAATTTTAACTCCAAACCGTCAGTGTGTGGTGTGATCAGCGAGCCTGAGGACATGGCACTTTCCTCCTCCAGGCCACCTGCCCCTGGGGACTGAGGAAGGAGCTACACTGGCGAGGCGGATGGATTTGAGGCCCTCTGCTTCACCCCACCACGACTGGGCATGGGATAAAGTTCTGGAAGGCTATGGATTGGAGTTGGTTCACAGTAGGTTCTTGCACTAGGGGGTGAGGGTGGCGCCTTGACCTTCTGAGGGGGTTGGGTCAGCCCCTCCCTCCCAGGGCTGCAGAGGGTGGATCCGGGCACTGAGGCCAGCTGTCAGCCTGGGTACCTCCTAAGGATAAGCTGTGGCATTTACTGTACCCCAGCCAGTGTGTGTGTGTGTGTGTGTGTGTGTTGGGAGGGGGGGGTGGGTGGGACTTCCCAGTAGGGCCTCCAGCCATTCCAGGGTGCCCAAATCCACCCTTCATTGGGAAGATTAGGAGACAGAGGGGGGAGCGGAGGAGGGCTGCCCAAAGCAGGCATTTCACATCTTGGCCTCTCTTCACCAACTCTCGGGAACTTTCTGTGGCCCATGGCAAGGATGGAGGTGAGTGGCATGACTGCAGGGAGGTCACACAGCCTGTCACCTTCACCAATTCGAAGAGTCCTGTATGCTGGCTGCCGGCATGTGAGAGGGGGCCCAGAAGTGCCTGGCGCTCAGATTTGACAAATCCCTGCTCTGGCCCAGGTGGAAGGTAGCATGTGGACATCATGGGCTGAGCCTGGAGAAAGGCCGTTCGGATGGCAGGGTTGTGGCCTTCCCATGCAGAGAGGTGGTGGACGGAGCCTGCATCTCATCCCTCCACTCCTAAGTTGCGGTTTAATGTCATCACAAATTAGACCAGTGACAAGCCATTCATTGCTCTTGGGCTTTGACGTATAGAATTTAATATTGTGCTGTTTTATGAGGATAGAAAGCATTGCTTAAAAATGAAATAGTTATTTTTTTATTGTCCATAATGAGTTACATTGTTTAGTGGGCCAACAATGAGTTGTTATCCCCAATTCCTCATTGCCCTCCTCCCCATTCCCAGTCAGCTGGATATCCTCCTCTGTGGGTCCTCTGGATCAGTCTTTGTGGTAGGGACCATGGATAGCCTAGTATTCAGCCGGGTTCTCCTGACCCAAGTGTGTTGTTACTGAGGGGTGCTTTTTCAAAGTGGCCTAAGAGGTGATAAATCCCCACCGGCACCTCCTGCCCAGAACTTCTGCCAGTAGAATGCAGTGCTGGTATCTATTCCTTGGTAGAGCAGAGCATCATGACATAGACACCTTCTGCAGAGCCTGCTCAGATCCCCCTGTCCAGGGCAGAAAGGGATGCAGAGTCACAGTCCGCCTCAGTCTGAGAGACCAACTGCCTCCTCCTGCCCACAGAGGCCCGTCTCTTCCACCCAACCTGCCAGGCCAGCCTGCAAACCCCTTTCTCTAATTTTAAGCCAGTGTCTCTGCTTTGAAGTGACAGCATGCCACTTTCTAGTCTCTGAGCTCTGTTAAGACTCAGCCTCCACAACCCACCTGAGAGAGGAGCCACAGGCTGAGGGACCGCAGAGAAATGCCTGCCTGCCTCTCTCCTTGAGGTGTGTGACTGGCTTTGGGGTGGTGGCCACACAGCCTTGCCCGAGTCCCAGGCCGGTTGACGCAGGAACAGGGTAAGTCCAGCACCCCACTGCCGGCCCGCAAAGCCTCCTTTCCCTGTGCCAGGGTGTCCGTGGCTGAGCCCTTTGCTCCTCTTTCTTGGGAACTAACTTCATGGCTGTGATCCAGGCCTGGAAATCCAAGAGCTCCACATCATACAAAGTGGGGTGACAGATGCATCCATGGCAACCCTGAGTGCTGAAAGTAGGGGTACTTGTAGTTCTCAGAGCCTTGTTCTACCCTTGGAAGGCAGTGTCCTTCCTGAAGGCAGAACCCTGGAGGCCGAGAGAGACACGTGGGAGGAAGGAGACTGTGGAAGAGCAGGAAGGCTTCCTGGAAGAGGTGCCCACTGAGGAAGGCCTTCAGGAGTGTGCCGTTCTTCAGGGGTCAGGGGTCATGGCTTCATGATCTTCTGAGTTCAGAATTAGATTCTGGAACAAGTTTGAGGTTTTTTTTTTTTTTTGAAAAAAGATCACTTATTCTAAAACAATTTCAAGGAATATATATTAATTAAAGACATTCATGTCCAATCTTAAGTTCACTTGACTGAATAAACCAGTGCTGATTTCATACACTATTTCAGCAGTGTTTCAGTTACCACTGGGCTGGGCTGAACTGAGTGGACTGGAGCTGTAGCATTAATGGAATGGAGTATTATTAGGTGGCACTTGACAGTGATTAGATGGAGAGCAATCGTCCAGGCTACTTTGGTGTTGGACAAATATTTTGAATATGTATTAAGCAGCAATAATCAACTTTATCTTAATCACCTCTGCCCTAAGTTAGCAGGTGATTAATGTTATGATTATAAAAATTTTCTCTTTGTGTTAAATATTTATTTATTTGCAAGTAGAGAAAAAGAGAGAAGGGAGACAGAGTGAATGAGCGTGCTAGGGTCTCTAGTCACTGCAAAAGAGAACTCCAGATGCATGTGCATCTGGCTTCCGGTGGGAACTGGGGAATCAAACCTGGGTCATTAGGCTTTGCAGGCACCTTCACTGCTGAGCCGTTTCTCCAGCCCTCAAATTTTGCTCTTTGAAAGACGACAAGGAGCCAGGTAGGAAGGAGTCCAGAACAGCCGCATGGTATCCATCATTGTGGGTTTTGTCTAGACTACTGTTGCTACTCAGCTCCCGCTAAGTCTTTCTCTTTACTTCATCTCGGATCTCAGAAGGATCCCTGCTATCTGTGCTGGGGTTCTGGATGCCATTCCCTTCCTCCCATTTCTCTAACATAACCAAAATCAGTGCCTCAACTCTCTCCTTCCCCCTCAACCCTACCCAATTGCCATAACCCACTTGCTCCAAATTCCCAACCAAACTAGTCCTCCAACCATTACATTGGGGCTCTGAGCTCTACTCAGGTGGATCTCCTTCTCTGTCCATTTGTCTAGCATCAGGAGAGGGTCTTCATTTTTCTGTCTTCAGAATGACTGTGGATGAGAATTTGATGTGGTTTTGCAAGACTGGTTTGAACACAAACGTACACGCGCACACACAGGCAACTGAAAACACACATGTGCTCTGGAGTTTGTTTCTGCCTCCTGGGAAAGTCTGTTGTGGACCATGCAAATCCCTGCCATTGTACCAGCAGCCTCCCCATGTCCTGGGTTTTGTTGCAGAACCCCAGCTTCCCAAGGTTCTCAGCAGAAGGGCTTTCTGGAAGCACATTTCCCTTCAGGATTTTCCAGTTGATGTAGCTTGTTAGATTTCAGAATCAAAGACAGAAAATACATCAGTTACATATTTGTACATTTAGCTTCTGGCTAGGTCAATTTCCACCAGGATAGAACTCCATCTGTGGAAAGCAAAATTCTCCCATTTCCATTTACTCACAGCTCACAAATTCAGCAAGCCTGGCTAGCCAACTTGCCCTGGGAATGTCCTGTCTCTGCCTCTCAAGTGCTAGGATCACAGATGGTCTGCCACACTTGCCCAGCATTAGAGTGGGTTCTGAGCATCTGAATGGAACTCTGGTGTTGCAGTCACTTCCTTGTTGCTGGGATAAACACCCAACCAGAAGCAGCTGATGGGAAGAAAGGGTTTGTTTCAGGCCAACACACCAGCACATTACTTTTAATTCAACCATGTGATCAGACTCTCTGGACATGTGCAAAAGAACACAGCCAGCCTTTCTACCAGTATCCCAGCACCAACAAAGTACATTCTTTCCCCTTTAAAAGTTCATAAGCAAAGCTTTTACAGCCCACAATTCATCCTCTCTGCATTTAGCATTTTCAAAATCTCTCCAGAATAGTCCATCAAGCTGTGCTTATAATACTGTCTTTTTCCAGTCCAAATTACCAAATCCTTCTACACTCCTCCCCAAATACATTACAAAAGAAACAAAACCATGTGATCAGATTCATCACAGCAATGACCCAAGTTCTCAGTACAATTTTATGTTTCAGTTACTTTCTTGTTGCTGGGAGAAACACTTGGCCAGTATGGGAATAAAGAATTTATTTCAGGTTTACATAATCTGGGCGAAGATCAATCATGGTAGAAGAAGCTGGCTCACTCCAGCATCCATAGGGGAGAGAGGGGGGAAGGGAGAGGGGGGAGGGAGGGAGGAGAGAGAGAGGAGAGAGAAGAGAGAAGAGGGGAGAGAGAGAAGAGGGGAAAGAGAGAGGAGAGAGAGGAGAGGAGAGAGAGAGAGAGAGAGAGAGAGAGAGAGAGAGAGAGAGAGAGAGAGATCAACACCACCAAACAGGCGAGAACAGCCAGACCTCAAACTGGCTCTGAACACACCTTAGGGCTGGACCATACAATCAGCCTCCCAGTGACACCTCCTCCAACAGACAGCTGGAGACTCAAGTCGGAAGATTAAGCTTCACCATAAATCCCTGAGGCTATGAGGGATAACACTCCCATTCACACCACCACATCTGGTCTTCAGGCTTACACAGTGAGCACTTTGCCCACCAAGCCATCTCTCCTGCCTGACCTGAAGTTATTTCCTCAGGTTTTTATCACAGAGATGGATATCTGACAGTGTATAGACCCAGGGCATTCACGCTCTCCCCACACAAGGACAAAGCAGGAGAGCCAGAGAGCAGCCCTCAACGGGCGAAGATCCTGCCTGCAATTTCTCTTGGACTTACAGCTTACAGAAGGCAATGACTAAATGTGTGCTGTTTATAACCTGTCAGTATTGTATGAGTATCCTGGTATCTTGTTATAGTTGAAGCAGACCAAGACATCATTCTCACAGGGATCAGGGATGGAGGTTAGAGTTGGAAAACACGATCGTCTCTTTATTGAATGGTGTTGAGAAAACTTAATGTCTGTGCGCATAAGACCAGACTGAAACTCTTAGCTTAAAATTGGACCACATACAAAAATCAACTGAAAATGGATTAAACATCTAAGTACTGTACCTGAATCTGCAACATTCTAGAAGAAAATGGGGGAAAGCTCCTTGACATTGGCCTTGGCAATGGTGCTTTGGCGGTGCACCAGACGCTCAGGCAACGCAAGGAAAGACAAACAGGCGGCCTGCATCAAACCTGCAGCTTTTCCAAAGTTCAGGAAACAGTCAACTGCAAAGGCAGATGATGGGGAAATGCTCAG
>PVHP010036515.1:0-11399 GCA_004024765.1 Zapus hudsonius | reverse complement strand
TTAACTGCTGAGCATCTCCCTAGCCTTCACCCAAAGATTTCTTATTTTTCCTGATATTCTCTTAAATAAAAACTTTAATGAAGTTGTATTAATGTGGGTACAGGGACAGAAGGACTTGGCCTCTCTTGCTTTCTTTGCAGCTAACTGTCTGCATTTCCTTAGATAAAACAGATTGTTCTAGGCCCCAAAGTTTTTATCTTTTCAATGACTGTGTTGTCTTTGGCAAATCTTAAATGTTTTCAGCTCTAAAATCCTGTAATTGTACAATTTTCACATTGAGAATGGGCAGACCCTGTTTGTCTTCATACTATGTAATACCACTTCTTTTGGGAATGAAGCTGAGCATAAACACAAGGCCTAACTGGTCCATCACACAAGAATTCAGTCATTCCAACTTGTGTGAATTACTTCTCACTTCTAATTTGTACAGTTTTGCTTTTTTCCCTTAATTTGCTTTTTAAATTTTTGATACATTTTTTTCTAATACTATGAAGACTCTGCCTCGAAAAACAACAACAACAAAAAACTTTTTCAAAAGTTATTTTTCAGAGCTGGGAGTGGTGGCACACACCTTTACTCCCAGGCAAAGGTTGGAGGATCACACCTGAGTTTAAGGTCAGCCTGGGATTACATTGAGATTGACGTCAGCCTGGGCTAGAGTGAGAACCTACCTCAAAATTTTTTTTTAATTTTTCAGAGCCATGCATAGTGGTGCACACCTTTAATCCCAGCACTGGGGAGGCAGAGGTAGAAAGATTGGCATGAGTTCGAGGCCAGCCTCGAACTACAGAGTGAGATCAAGGTCAGCCTGAGCTACAGTGAGACCCTATCTTGAAAAATCGAAAAAAAGAACTTAACTCTTGTGAATGTCTCACTTTGGGCAAACTTAGGGATACGGTGCTTTTAGGGAGTTTGGGTGAGGCAGGTAGATCAGGGAGGCCTCTGCCCCCTTGCAGCCTCCCTAGTGCCTACTGAGGCCAAGTTCCTACACTATCCTCAGACAACAGATAAGGACAGCAAGATGATAGGATTCTGTATGCAAGTCAGTATACATGAAGCCCCTCCAAATAAAGGGCCCACAGCGAGGATGCTGGAAGGTTTGTGTGACAGTCTTCAGAATGCCAAGACGTGCTAGTCTTCTCTGCTGTCTGGTTCCTCAGACCAAAAGGCTCAGGTGACACTCAGGGGCAGGGACTACACTGGGTAGGTACATGGCCAGGATGTCTTAGCAGTTCTCCTGGGCACCCTCAGATATATCATACTCCTTCCTGGGCACTGTCTCTTAATTCCATGTGTGCCTTTGGGTATACCTCCCAGAAAGTTTTATTTATTTGCAAGCAGAGAGAGAGAGAATAAGCATGCCAGGTCCTCTTGCTACTGTAAACAAACAATGCATGGGCTGCTTTATGCATCTGGCTTCTCATGAGTACTAGGGAATCGATATCAGGCTGCCAGACTTTGCAAGTAAGTGCCTTTAACCACGAAGCCATCTCCCCAGCCCTTAGTGCTGTACTTTCGGGGGAATGATTCTTTATGGGCTAAGTCATGGTGTTGGGAGACATTATAAAAGAATCATGCCTTGAAAATTTATGGTGGTGGCACACCTGTAATCCTAGCATTTGGGAGGTGGAAGCAGGAGGAGCAGAAATTCAATGTCATCTGTCTCTGGCTTCCATTGGGAAAGGATGTTCCATGAATGGAAACTAATAGTTGAGAAGGGAGACAAGAATAAATGTAGATTGTGTAGAGGAGTACATTACTGTAGAGGAATTGAGGTGTGCAGTAATTTAGGGTTAAAAATAACATGAGAAACATTTGTGCAAGGCTAATGTGTGCCTTACTTTTATGTATCTGTTCAATTGAAAAAATATATTTTTTTAGTTTTTAGTTATGGTGTATGACTTATAAACATTTTTTTCATTTTTAGGTATGGTGCAAGGCTCATAAACTACAAAATGGGCTAAAAGTACTTTCTCAGTGTTAGGGATGAATTCATCATGCATCATGAAGGGGGTGGGAATGGCTTCAAACTGAATTTAGTGAGTAAAAACTAGACTAAATTCCTAACTTGCATTTTATTTTTATTTCCAGTTACAGAAATCACAGTAATCTACTGTGATCTTGAAAACCCAGAATATTTAGGGAATTGCCAATTTCCTTTACTGAAATTAGGATTTTTTTTTTTTTTTTTTGTTTTTCGAGGTAGGGTCTCGCTCTAGCCCAGGCTGACCTGGAATTCACTCTGCAGTCTCAGGGTGGCCTTGAACTCACGGCAATCCTCCTACCTCTGCCTTCAAGTGCTGGGATTAAAGGCGTGCGCCACCACGCCCGGCTTGAAATTAGTAAATTGAGCACCTGGTTTGGTTAGGCTGGCTCATACTAATCTTTTTTTTACTCTTCTTAAAAATATTTATTCATTTTCAAGCAGAGATAGATAGATAGAGAGAGAGAGAGAGAGAGAGAGAGAGAGAGAGAGAGAGAGAGAGAGAGCGCGAGCGAGCACACCAGGGCTACCACCTTGTGGGTCTGGCTTATGTGGGTCCTGGAAAATTGAACCCGGGGCCTTAGGCACTGGAGGCAAGTGCCTTTAACCGCTGAGCCATCTCTCCAGCCCTGGCTCATACTAATCTTGAGTTTTCAGGAAAACTGATTGACCAGGTCCAGGTACAAGTTTGAACTTGTCTCTTTAAAATTATTGGGCTGTTAGTCAACATCCTGTACTTGAAACCAGCTTTTTATTTGCAAGCAGAGAAGAGATACTAAGAGAAGAGCAACAGACAGACAGACAGAATTGGCACACCAGAACTTCCAGCCACTGCAAATGAGCTCCAGATGCACATGACCCTTTGTGCATCTGCCATTAAGTGGGTATTGGGGAATCAAACCCAGGTCATTAGGTTTTGCTGGCAAGTGCCTTAAGTGTTGAGCCATCTCTCCAGTCCCTGAAGCCAGCATTATAAATGCAGGTTGGAGAAGTGGCCCAGTGGTTAGACACTTGCTTACAAAACCTGATGGCCCAGGTTCATTTCCCAATACTCATGTAAAGCCAGATGCACAAAATGGCACATGTATTTAGAGTTTTTTTTTTTTTTTCAGCAAGAGGCCCTGGCACACCCATGCACTTTCTCTCATAAGTAAATAAATTATAAATACTGTTTCAAAGAACTTTTGATTTTGTTTGTTTTGTTTTTTCGAGGTAGGGTCTCGCTATAGTCCAGGCTGACCTGGAATTCACTATGTAGTCTCAGGGTGGCCTTGAATTCACAGCAGTCTTACCTCTGCCTCCCAAGAGTGCTGGGATTAAAGGCATGTACTACCACGCCCGGCTTTTTTTTGGGGGGGGTATGATTTTTTTAGCTGTTTTTATCTTTGTCTTTCCATGTCACATTTATGGTCGTGATCATTTGATTTATGTAATAAAATAGTGATAAATGCCTAAAGTAATTTTTTGTTTATTTTTGTAAGTGGTAACTTTGCCTTTTTATTTTTGATATACAAACATCTTCGGCAGGATTTTTAAAACACCAAAATTGTTTTCGTTCTAAAGTTGCATTTCTGTTTTTCTACTATTGTAAAATGCAGTTCTTTGCATGTTTTAACTTGCCATGACGTGGTCAAGTGCTGTTTCCTTCCTGTTTCTTGCAAGCCTGTGGTAGAGATAAGGGCACATTTCAGTGCATTGAAAAAGAAGCTACTGAAGACAGGCTTAGTATGGTAATGTTGAAAGAATTACTTATCAGAAGCCCTTTGAAGAACAGAAAGAGTAGGTTTTAGTTTCTGCTTATTTTAAATATCATGTAAAACAGTATTTATTAACCTTTATTAGAATTTAGATATAGATATAACTCCAGGCATGATGTTTGAATGTTTCTCTTACAGGCAAAAATGTTCATTATGAAATTAGTCAGATTACTCACAGAGTAGCAGTTCCTGTGTTGGTAGTTTGTTGGGATAGTGGAAAGAAGGAAATTGTTTACATGTCCTTCATTGAAGCTACAAACTCCATAATTATTACTGGATTCTTTTTTCCTATTTAGGACTTTAACTCAAGTTTGGGAGAAGGAAAAATCAGTTTAGTAATGAGAGTTTATATTAGTGGGATGTATAACTTCACAGAAAGTATGTCTCACTTTTAAAAGCCTGTATCTTTTAGGCATGTGGATATCATTCAAGAACAACAATAACTTGATGCTGTTACATTTTTAAATGGGTGGTTGCTTTTTCACTACTAATTTAAGCTTTTGTTTTTCAGGGCAAGAAGCTTGAGCAAATTATATCAGGAAAATTACTTCAGTTATCATAAAATTTTGATGAACCAAGAAAACGTGACGCACCTTCTCTAAGAAAACTTGGGTGTACAGAAATTTCATGGACTTTGCTGACAGGTCTTGACTCAAACTGATCACTGTACATCACTGCCTCATACTTGAACCTGTTTGAAATATTTTCATGTGGCTCTAAGGGGAATGCTTTATTATGGCTGCTGTTGTCCAACAGAACGACCTAATATTTGAATTTGCAAGTAACGTCATGGAGGATGAACAACAGGTATGAGACCAAGAAAACATTTTAATAAGTTTATGATTTTTTCATTTGTACCAGAAAATTATTTACTTTAACATATAAAAAATTAAAATTTAAAGCCGGGCATGGTGGCGCATGCCTTTAATCCCAGCACTCGGGAGGCAGAGGTAGGAGGATTGCCATGAGTTCAAGGACACCCTGAGACTACAGAGTGAATTCCGAGGTCAGCCTGGGCTAGAGGGAAGAACCTACCTTAAAAAAAATTAAAATTTAGAAATTATTTGCAGGCGGTTTCATTTTTATTTTAAGTAGCAATTAATGTGTTAAATATAAATATTACCCTTAGTTTCCATGTAGTAACAAAGAAGCAATACTTTCAAGGTTCAGCTTGTTTTCCTGTAAAGTAAGACTAAATGGTAACTGCCCTAAATAATTATTTCAAGTTATTTTGAAAAGTTCCAGAGGACATAATGCATGTAATTATTGTAACTGTGGACTGACTGAGTTCTTTGGTTTTTATTTTTGGAATTAGGGTCTCACTCTAGCCCAGGCTGACCTGGAATTCACTATGTAGTTTCAGGCTGGCCTCGAATTCACGGTGATCCTCCTACCTCTGCCTCCTGAGTGCTGGGGTTAAAGGCATGTGTGCTGGCTTGTGGGCTGTATCTTTAAGCAAATGAAACAGTTTTAGCAGTCCTAAGACTCACATTTCTCAGCTTAACTTCTCTACATCTGGATTTTGTCATTTGTAGGGGAACTGAACTGAAGCATTTCTCAGTTACCTTTCATTGAATTGATGTGTGATGTGCATACTGTTGTGTTGAGAATGTGAAAGAGGACTTATGACACTCTAGTCCTCAGGTGCTCCTCAGCCCTGAAGGGTGAGGATTTAAGATTTTAAAATTGACTTCATTTTAAAAGGTTTTCTGAGGAATGTAGAAGTGATAGGGAGTAGTGTTTTGGACAGATGCAACTTGCTAGGAAAAAGATTCGAGAGCCAGTAAATTTAGGATCAGCCTAACAAGATTGATCCATATGTTAAAATAAGCCTACCTCTAAAATTTAATCTAACGGGCCAATTATGAAACTATGCATTTTATTCTAGAAACATGTTGTTACAGTAAAACTGAGTTTTAGTTCTGGCAAGATGTTGCAGTTCCTTAGCTCTTTGTATTATTTACTGAAGTGGTAGAATAGTTTGTAAATAAACCACAAAAAGTGAGAATTTGGATTAATTTAGCTTCAATTGGGAAGGTAACAGTTTGAGGAAAAAGATTTCTTGACCAAAGTAAAACATTAATAGTGAGATGTATTTCATCTAGAGACAATAGAAAAGATATTTTCGGAGGAATGTTTTCAGTTTCTTTTAAGACAGGATGTCTGTGTGTATTAAAGTTTGAAAATAGTGTGCCCAATATGCCAGCTTCTTAGATGGAAGCTCACATGCTGAGCCCAGGCTTGATGTGGTTTGATCTCGGGATGTGGCAGAGGACGGAGCTCTCGCAGAGCTTGAAGCTGCTCACTGGCTCACTGGCTCTGCTGCAGGGCCTTCCACACTCCTTTGACCATGAGAAACACATCTGCGATCAGGTGCCATATTCATATATGTGTAGATGGAGCCTTCAGAATGTTTTGTAAAAGATAGCTCACACATTTACAATTCTGATGTAGTGTATTTTAGAGACACTATGTCTCTGGAAAGGTTCCTGGTCAGTTTAACATCAGTTTGTATATGTATGTATTTTCTTTGGTTTTGTAAATCGGATTTTTTTGTAGCCAAGGTTGGCTTTGAACTCTGTCCCTTCTGACTCCACCCCTCCAATGTTGAGATTAAAGGTATGAGTCATGATTCCCAAAAGATTGTTTCTTTCCTTCTGTTTGTCCCAGTGCTGTGAACAGAGCCCTGCACATACATATCCTCTGTCTTGACCTCCGAAGTGCTGGGATTAGTTATACCTGGCTCCACATATGTATTTTCTTAAGTATTTGTTTTTACGGAACAAAACAAGACTGTTAATAGTTTTATTACATATTAACCATATTTAGTAAATACTTATATCCTCTTCTCCTTCCCTCTCCACTCCTTCCCTCCCCTTCTTTTCAAGATAGCGTCTCACTCTAACCCACGCTGACCTGGAACTCACTTTGTAGCCCCAGACTGGCCTTGACCTCATGGTGATCCTCCTACCTCTGCCTCCCTAGTGCTGGGATTAAAGGCGTGCACTACAATGCCCAGCCCAGTATCCTCTATTATATGATAAGGAAATTGAGAAATGAAATTAATTCACCCAAACTATCTAGAAAGTTACTAGTGGAGCCACAATTTGAGCACCACTGATGTTGCACAGGCCTGGGGTGATGCATGGCAGTCTTAGCATATAATCCTCAATGCCACAGCATTTGAACTGCTGGTCAGGCTTGATCTGTGACCAGGAACTTAACATTTGAAGTACTACTTTGTGATTATACCATCTTACTTAAAACTGTGGATCTACTTGTTGAGTTTGTTTTTACCTGAAATAAATTTATCATTTATTTTAAATATTCTATTTACTTCTGAGAGAGAGAGAGAGAGAGAGAGGGAGCGAGAACGAGAATATGTTTGGGTATGCTAGGACCTACCTCTTGCTGCTGCAGAATTCCAGACACATGCACTACTTCGTGCATCTGGCTTTACATAAGTACTGAGGACTCAAACCCCATGACAAGCAGGTTTTGCAAGCAAGTACCTGTAACCACTGAGCCAACTCTCATCTTTATCTACAAGATCTTGCTGTGTAGCCTGTGTTGGCCTTGAAGTCATTTATTGTGCCTACACCTTCTGAGTGTTGAGATTACAGGTGTGTGCCTTCATGTCTGAAAGTGATGATTTGACATTTGCAAAGGCAACTAATGCTTAAAAGCCAGGCATGGTGGCTCATGCCGGTAGTCCCAGCACTTTAAAGACTCAGGAGTTTTAGGCCTAACCTCTGGTACAAATGAGTTTGAGGCTAGCCTGGGTCACATGAGACTCTGTCTTTAAAAAAATGGTGAAAATACTTCACTTTTACTCCTTAATGGCTTAGTGGTTAAAACATTTGCCTGCAAAACAGAAGGACCTGAGTTCCATTCCCAATTATCCACTCATAGCCAGATGCACAAGGTGGCACATGTGTCTGGAATTCGTTTGCAGGGGCTGGAGGCCTGGGTGTGCCCATTCTCTCATTCTCTCACCGTGTCTGCCTCTTTCTCTTTCGTGCTCTCTCTCAAAAAAAAAAGAAAGAAAAAGAAAGGCGAGACGGCAAGGAAGGAATAATATTGAAAATTGGGGCTGGGGATATATATACAGTTCAGTTGGCAGGATGCTTGCCTTGCTGGTTGATACATGAAATTTGAGGTCCAGGGGGGTGTCCCCCAGATTAATAAATTCCAAGTTTCGGGTTCTTTCCTAATTTTTTTTTGTTTTGTTTTTTTTTTTTTTAATATTTTATTTATTTATTTTTCAAGCAGAGAGAGAGAGAGAGAGAGAGAGAGAGAGAGAGAGAGAGAGCGCGCACCAGGGCCACCACCTTGTGGGTCTGGCTTATGTGGGTCCTGGGGAATTGAACCCGGGGCCTTAGGCACCGGAGGCAAGTGCCTTATCCGCTGAGCCATCTCTCCAGCCCTTGTTTTGTTTTTTGAGGTAGGGTCTCGCTCTAGTCCAGGCTGACCTGGAATTCACTCTGTAGTCTCAGGGTGGCCTTGAACTCACAGTGATCCTCCTACCTCTGCCTCCCGAGTGCTGGGATTAAAGGCGTGTGCCACCACGCCTGGCTCTTTCCTGATTTTTAATGAAGAATAATAAAGACAGAACCAAGAAGGACAAATTATGAATTATTGAGTTATTTGAGGAGACATTACAATTTGTGAGGTTCAATTAAAGGGAACTGGGACCGGGAAAGGAGGAGTGGAACATTTTCAGGTGGGAAGCATACCTCCAAGAGATGGAGGTTAATGAGAAATTGAAGCTTAGAGAGTCAAGTTAGAATGAAGCTGGGAACCGTGAGAACTGGAGAGGCTGAGACTTACAAAGTGAAGTTCAGAAGGGGTTGCTAACATGTGGAAAGCCAAAGCAACTGGGGTTTAGAAGGTGAGGTTCCAAAGGGGCTGCAAACACATGGAGCACTCATGAGGCAGACCCTGAGTGACTATCAGCGCATAGTAAGTTCAGAGACCGGGAAACAGAGCAGAGAGATTGAGATGGAAGAAGAAGGGAACTAGGGCTAGAGAGATGGCTCAGCGGTTAAGGCACTTGCCTCCAGTGCCTAAGGCCCTGGGTTCAATTCCCCAGGACCCAGATACACCAGACCCACAAGGTGGTGGCCCTGGTGTGCGTTCTCTCTCTCTCTCTCTCTCTCTCTCTCTCTCTCTCTCTCTCTGCTTGAAAATGAATAAATAAAATTTTAAAAAAGAAGGGAACACACTTGACATCAGCTCAAGGGGAGAAGTGGGGGAAGAGGAAGATAGTCCACATGTCTAATCCAGTGTGGGAATCCACACGTGGTAAACTGGAAACCAACAGACAGAGCAGAGAGACCAGAATTAAAGAGACATTAAAAGACAGGGTTAGGTCTCCCTTTCCCATGTGGCCAAGTGGGGCTGGGAACTGAGACTCACGTGGGGGAAACAGACCACATCAGACGCAGATGAGAGGGTCCCAGGAAGAAGTGTGTCTTAAGAAGAACCCAGAGCCAGGCGTGGTGGCACACATCTTTAATCTCAGCACTCGGGAGGCTGAGGTAGGAGGATCATCATGAGTTCAAGGCCACCGGGAGACTACATAGTGAATTCCAGGTCAGCCTGGACTAGAGCGAGACCCTATCTCGAAACCCCCCCCCCCAAAAAAAAGAAGAGCCCAGGAAGCAGCCTCACCTCCCCCACCCCCACCCAGGCTGCCTTCTTTCTAGGGTTTAGTTAGGTAGGTGGGGAAGGATCTGATTTGCTGTTAGATCTGGAGGATGGATCTAGAGTCCACCCATATCTGGGTGGGGCTTGGATCAGCAGGGTGCGTAGCATATCAATGTCTGGCACAAGTTCTAATCCAGGTTGGGAGTGTTTATTCGGTCTCCTCTGGGCCTCTGTCCCTAGCTGAGACCTACCTGCCTGGCTTTCTCTAGTCTGTCTCACTGTCATGTACAAAGTTCTGGTTCAATCCCTAGCACAAAATTACCTGGTCATTACGGTGTTTTTCTAAAATCACAACACTTGAGAAGTGGAGGCAAGAGAATCAGAAGTTCAAATTAGGGATTGGAAAGACTGCTCAGCAGTTAAAAGTGACCCAGGTTCACTTCCCCAGTACCCACGTAAAGCCAGGTGCACAAAGTGGCCTATGGGTCTAGAGTTTGTTTACACTGTGTCAGGAGGCATGCCCATACGCATTCTCTGTCTGCCTCTTTTTCTCCATCTCAAATAAACAAATAGATAAATGAAGTTCAGTCTAATACTTGGCTACATAGCAAGTTTGAGGCCAGCCTGAGCTACATGAGACTGTCTCAAAAAAAAAAGTGAAAATAGTTCACTTTTACTCCTTATTCTGACACAGTATGAAAAAATGAACAATGTTTTTCGAGGTAGGGTCTCCCTCTAGCCCAGGCTGGCCTGGAATTCACTATGTAGTCTCAGGCTGGCCTGGAACTCACAGAGATTCTCTTACCTCTCCCTTTCCAAGTGTTGGGATGAAAGGCATCCTTATTTTGCTTTCATTTATTTTTTAGTACATGGTAGGGTCTCACTCTAGCCTAGACTGACCTGAAACTCACTTTTTAGCCTCAGGTTTTCCTTGAACACTTGGTGATCCTCCTACCTCAGCCTCCAGAGTGCTGAAATTAAAAGGTTTGCACCACCATACCTGGTCAGGATTTTTAACTTTTCAACCAGGATTCAATTCCCTAGTAACTATGTAAAGCCAGATGTACAAAGTGGCGCATGAATCTGGAGTTTATTTGAAGTGGCTAGACATACTGGTGAGCCCTTTCTCTCTGTCTCTCTGCTTGTAAATAAATTGTGTGTGTGTGTGTGTGTGTGTGTGTGTGTGTGTGTGTGTGTGTGTGTGTGTGTAAAGAAAGTATTTGGCTCTTTTTTATCTTTTTTGTTTTTTTTGTTTTTTTGAGGTAGGGTCTCGCTCTAGTCCAGGCTGACCTGGAATTCACTATGTAGTCTCAGGGTGGCCTTGAACTCATGGCGGTCCTCCTATCTCTGCCTCCCCAGTGCTGGGATTAAAGACGTGTGCCACCACACCCGGCCTTTTTTTTAAAAAAAATATTTTTATTTATTAATGAGAGAGAGAGAGAGGGAGAGACAGAGAGAATGGGTGCACCAGGGCCTCCAGCTACTATGAATGAACACCACAGATATATGGTGTCACTGTGCATGTCACTGGCTTTACATGGGCACTGGGGAATTGAACCCAGGTCCTTAGGCGTTGCAGGCAAACACGTTAACCACTGAGCCATCTCTCCAGCCACAAGTATTTGGCTCTTGAAAGTAATTTACTTTCGGGCTAGAGAGATGGCCTCATGGTTAAAGGACTTGCCTGCAAGGCTTAATGGCTTTGGTTCAATTCCCCAGTACCTGCTTAAAGCCAAACACACACAGTGGCACATGCATCTGGAGTTGGTTTGCAATGTCAGGCAGAGGACCTTTTAAAACATATTCTCTCGGGCCGGGCGTGGTGGCGCACGCCTTTAATCCCAGCACTCGGGAGGCAGAGGTAGGAGGATTGCCGTGAGTTCAAGGCCACCCTGAGATAGTGAATTCCAGGTCAGCCTGGGCTAGAGTGAGACCCTACCTCGAAAAACCAAAAAAAAAAAAAAAAAAAAAAAAAAAAAAAAAAAAAAAAAAAAAAAAAAAAAAAAAAA
>PVHP010036514.1:0-17880 GCA_004024765.1 Zapus hudsonius | reverse complement strand
TTTTGCACAGGACTGGGGGATCAAACTCAAGTCCCTGTACTTCCAAGACAAGCACTTAACCACTAAGCTGTTTTCCAAGCCTTTGATTTCTTAACTACAATGCTCAGGCCCCACTTAGCCTAGATCAAACCAGAATTTTAAGAATGGAGAGTGAACATCTGAATTATTTTAGCAAATATCAGCATAGTCAACTTAGTGGCCATTAGAGACCCATGAAGAGTTTGTTAAAGCAAATGAAAGCCTCATTCCCAGCTTTTCCAATTCATCAGGGCTGGGTTGTACCTGAAAATAGGTGATGCTGTTCTTGAGAAAACACTTTGAGAGTCGTTAAGCTCTTAGGTCACTGCTGTCACATGTAGTTAGTCCTAGAATCCCTCTTCCTAGGGAGTGGGGGTGGGGCTCAGGCCCTTCTTCACCTGCACAAAGTCTGAAGACAGATAACATAGCACATACTTCCTTTGGATGACCTTGGCTGCAGAACCATTATGCCAGTTTCAAAGTTGTGACAAGTGGCTTGATCAAGGGTTCTTCATAGCTTATGTCAGGTAGCATAAGAACATTGTCATCACTCTTTTCCTACATGAACTCGGCTTATTAGAGTTGTTTTTATTGGCTATTTATGTGAGAAGGCATCCTGAAGCTTCAGCTTCAGGAGTTCTTCCTGTTTTTTAAGCCTTACCCCATGTGCTGCTGGCTAGGAGATGGGTTGTTGGTGCAGTGCAGCTGGATGAATTAGGCTAGGATCAGTTGCGATCTGCCTCCAGAAGAGGAGCAGGTAGTAGTGTCACTTTCAGGATGAAATGTCAGTGGATAAGAGGTGGCTTCTTGAATGGTCAGCACCATGGAGGGACTTTCTAGAGTGTTACTGCAGAGTGTGGTCATGGGAATTCTGAAGGAGGTAAGGTTTGGATAACTAGTCGGATGGCCCCGTTGAAGTTCTGAGTGTCTCTGTCATTGATCTAAAATCTGTCAAAACTCTGGGGAGGGCTGATGAGAGCAGGGTAAAGCTTAGATCCTGCAGAAACAGAGTACCAAGGGAGATCTTGAGGTTGAAGAAGATGGAGGGGCCCTGCCACTTTAACAAGGGATCACAAGTGGGTCCGGAGCATCTGGGCAGTGGGTGATGTGATGCAGGGTTTTTCAAGTGCCTCCTGCCAGAAAGCAGGCTCATTTCACAGGTAAGCTAGCACACATCAGCTTGGGAGAACAGTGTTCCACAGAGGTTTGATATCCACAAGGCCCGACACATTAAGGATAAACCTTCCCCTAATGGAACATAGTGTGTACTTCTCTTATCTAAGCGATGTTCAGACAAATTATGTTACAATGTTTATATGAAATACTGGGGTCAGCATCAGCCACTGTCTGAAAATCCCTCAGTAGCTCACGCTAGAACATGCTTGAAAGGTGCTCAGTATACATTGCATCTCATGTCCTACAATACTGTGCTTTGCAGAATGGACCATAGCAATTTCTGAAGAATTTCCCCACAGAAATGATGCAACATATTACAGCAGCTCCTCTTCTTTGTTTATACAGAAGGTTTTATGGATTTCTTCCTGGAAACAGACCTTGCTTTTCTGTCTACAGGAGTGATCTTGTGATCAGGCATGGCTGATGAGTATCAGTAGTGATTGATGGAATGGGGCAGGTTTGGAGTTCTTCCTGGAGCTGGAAACAGAGCACAGGAAAGAAGTTGCTTTCTTCTGAGCTTGCTGGTCAGCCAGCTTCACACCAGGGACAAGTGAGCTGCTAGGACCTGACATGGTAACAGTAACCATAACCATAGCACTCCAGAAGTCGAGGCAGGAGAATGAACTTGAAACCCACCTGGGCTGCATAGAAGGACTCTGTCTCAGAAAGCAAAACACAATGAGACAAAAAATAAAGATAAGGAAGTGAAAAGGCCACCAAGAATGAAGAGCTGGTGTCTAAAGCTATGCAGAGATGAGCAGGGTCAGGAAAGGTTACACACATCATATGGGGCACCTACCTACATGGAGGTATTGACTGTCTTGATCCTGTTGAGTCTTTTCCTTCAGTTATGTGAGCTGTGGTCCTGTGATAAGTACTGCTAAATCCTGTACTCAATCAGCACTGATTAACAAAATCCCCAGTTAATACAATGTGATTTGGAATTTTGAATGATAGATTGGTAACCCAGAGAACAAAGACATATTATTTCTTCTGAACTAACTTATATAGATAGATATTTCTTTTGTCATGTATCTATATCTATCATCTATCTATCTATCTATCTATCTATCTATCTATCTATCTATCTATCTATCTATCTATCTATCATTCTTATAGATCGATCCTCAGCTGATGGCAGTTTGGGTTTTACAACCTCGATGAAGCTGTGTTGTTGGGGGCGGGCTTATGGGGGTTATAAACCAGCTTCCCCTTGCCAGTATTTGGCACACCTTCCTGCCACTATTTCCAGTGCTGTGGCGGAGGTGATGTCCACTCCTCTGCTCATGCCATCATTTTCCCTGCCAGGATGGAGTCTCCCCTCGAGTCCAAAAGCCAAATAAACCCATTCCTCCACAAGCCGCTTTTGTTTGGGTTCTTTCTGTGCAGCAACTAGAAAGCTGACCACAACAATATCTATCTATCTATCTATCTATCTATCTATCTATCTATCTATCTATCTATCTGTCTGTCTGTCTGTCTGTCTGTCTGTCTGTCTATCTATCTATCTATCTATCTTTCCTTCATTTGGATGTCATCACAATTAGTTTTGTAAAATGGAATATGCTAGAAACATTTAAAGCACATAATTTATTTTGATGCTTTTATTTCCCTGGGGCTGGTAAAATCGACCTTCCTGGGTAGGACTGCAATGCAGATGAGTGGTAGGCAGTAGCCTAGCAGGAGTGAGGCCTTGGGTTTGCTTCCTAGTACTATGATAACAACAACAAAAGCATCCATGGGCTGCCTTCTCTTAAAATGTAATAGTTATGAAACTCAAAATTAATTCTTCTTGTCTGAAATAGAGGACAAATTGTTGTAAGCAATGTCTGATATCTAGTTCATCTATCCATTTATTCACTCATCTGCTCTTTTGTTAAAAAGTAATTGGGCCTGTCCTATCGCTCATTCTGCCTATGTGCTGGGGACCCAGCAACGATCAGTGCAGACAGGATTCCTACGATGGAGATTCTTAGCAGTGAGAGCATGGCAGCCTATCAGGAGATCACAGAAGAACCTTCATCATATCTGTGATAGATAAACAGGAGGATGGTCAATGAACTCTTCTGAGGGGGGGCAATGAGAAGGCACTGCCGTGTGTGTGTGTGTGTGTGTGTGTGTGTGTGTGTGTGTGTGTGTGTTTGGTATATCTGTGTGGTGTACATGCATGTCCATATGTGTGTTCATGTGTGAGAGTGAATGTTTTTGCACATGCATATGGAGCCCAGAGGTTGATGTCTCTGAGTTCTTTCTTCCTCAATTGTGCCCCCCCCCCATTCTTTAAGATAGGGCCTCTCTCTTAACATAGAGCTCATTTTAGTTAACCTAACTAGCCAGGGAACCCCATGGATTCTGTTTTTGCCTTCCCAGTGTTGGGATTACAGGCAACACACTGCCACATCTAGCATTTAACATGGATGCTGGGGATCTGAACTCAGGTTCTCAAGTTTGTGTGGCGGCACTTTACCCACTGAGCTGTCTCTCTAGCCCTGGAGGTAGTCTTTGGAAGGGGCACAGAGCCCTGTGAGGCTGAACAGGAGACCTAGAATATAGAGCTCTAGACCTGCTCTGCCACTAGTGGGGAGAAGGGTTTATAGGGTGTTCAGTTACTGTGCATGTAAAATGAGGTAAGGGTTAAAGACCCGAAATTGTGACTGCCCTTCTCAGGCGTAGCTAACAGCTATTTCCCTTCCTTTTATTTAGTCATGGCAGGTGGAATGTGCTTTTCTTATACCCAAGCCCAAATTCAGCTTCCCATCTTTCTTTCCTGAGCTCCTGCCTACTGGGCATCATTATAACAACTTAGTTCTGTTGACTACTTGGCGTCATTGCTGCATCTTCGTTCTGTTGCTGCCTGTCCCAAGCCTGACAGTGGCTCTCCATCAGCCTCAGAGAGAAACTCACAGGTCCTATTCTGCAGTCTAAGCCGCCCCACTGTCAGCCTTGTGGAATTTCAAAGTGTTCAGAGACCTTAGGTTTCAGTCAAGCTTTTCTCCTTCACAGTCCCCGAGAGGCCTGAGCCCCAGCCCTGTGATCCAGAGCTACCTTTCGAGAAGGTCCACCTTCCCTCATGGGGTCATGTCCACTGGCACTCCTGTACTATGATCCCACCACCCCTTGCCTGGTGTGCCCATGCTCTTAGATGCCAGCCTTGGGAAGCAGTGTGTTAGGCTCATCTAAAGGACATTGGTCTATGTCACAAGTTTTTGTCACTCCAATAGAACTTTGTGCCACCTTGGGAGCGTTCGTAGAATTTTCCTCTGGGATAAAAGATTTCTTTTTCTAGCACAAGAGACTCCCTTTGAGGTCAAAGAAGACTTATACCGACTGTCTGTGAACCTCTTAAGTGGTGAGAATGGGCTACCCAGTTAAGAAATACTGGTGGAGAGTGGCACAGATGCTGTTAAGGTGGTCCCGTTCCAGCCTCCACGTTTTCCCTTGGAATTGCATCTTCAATGTAATTTTTTGAAGTCTTGCATACTGGAATGAATTCTTCTAAGAATGCTATTATTTTGGCTCATTTAGTACAGGTCAATAACATTTTTGAAGTCCACTGAACCTCGGAAAGTACAATGTGTTGAAATTGGGTGATTTAATTAGATTTTAATGACTAATAAAATGCATTCTGAGGACACACAATTTATCTTTGAGGAAGGCAGCTGGATGGAGGTGTAAAGTAGAGTGAGGGACTGTCACAAGCCTGGACACTCACAAATTCATCAGAAATTAAGGAAAGTGCTCCATGTGTTTGTATATTATCTTTATTATCTTTAAATTTATTTTATGAGAGAGAGAGGGCGATACACACACACACACACACAGAGAGAGAGAGAGAGAGAGAGAGAGAGAGAGAGAGAGAGAGAGAGAGAGAGAGAGAGAGAGAGAATGGGCACATCAGGGCCTCCAGCCACTGCAAATGAACTCCAGATGCATGTGCCACCTTGTACATCTGGCTTTACGTGGATGCTGGGTAGTTGAATCTGGGTCCTTAGGCTTTGCAGGCATGTACCATCTCTCAAGCCTAAGTTTTAAAATTTGTATTTATTTTGCAAATAGACACACACACAAACAGAGAGAGAGAGAGGGAGGGAGAGAGAGAAAGAGAGGAGAAAGAACGAGAAGGGCATGGCAGGGCCTTGTGCCACTGCAATCTTCAGGCACAAGGGCCACTTTGTGCATCTGGCTTGATGTCAGTATTAGGAAATTGAACCCAGGCCTTCAGGCTTTGCAAGTAAGTGCCTTTAACTGCTGAGCCATCTCTCTAGCCATGTTGTGTCTTTTCTTCAATCTGAACTGGGGTTGGGCTAGAAGCATTTATGTTCCTTTGAAATTAGGCCATGAAGTTGCTAAAACTAGAGGTCTGCTTTTCCCAGAAGGTTATGACATAGCCTTTTCGAATTTGGATCTTGCAAGGGTTTTGGGGTGCACAGCATGCCTTGGCTATCAGGGCTGGGCTCTAAGCACTCTGTTTGCAATAGCCTAACTGTCAATTATTCTAGCCCCCTGTACTTTGAGATCGTTATTGGGAGTATATCACACCATTTCAAAAGGGAACATGGGTGAGACATGCCTTTTCCAGTCACTACATGCATCTTCCTAAGCTGTATGCCATGTGACCACACACATGCCTTCCCTCCACAGCCATCGTCTTTGTGGTCCAAGTAAAGCCAATCTGTATCTGCCTCAAGCCACCTCTTCTCTAAGGGAGGCACTTTGCAGGCGAGGCGAGAATACATTTTCTCTTTCCATGTTGGGTGTTCCAAGTGTAACCTGCTTTGACCACTGCAACAGAGCCAGCTGAGAGACAGGTTGGTGAGATGACTCAGTTTACCTGGAGGTCCAATAGTCTGCAGAGAGGGGAACAGAGGAAGAGGAGGAACTTGGGGGATAGAGTGAGGGGATCAGACGAGGGCTTAGGCCATGGGCTAGGAAGACAAGTCTTATTCTTTCTTCAGACACCTGTACCACTTCATTTTATACATATTTTAATTATATGTATGTAATGCATATATATGTATATATATATATTGTGTGTGTGTGTATTTTAGAGAGACACACATGCAGAGAAGGCAGGAGGAGAGTGAGTATGGGTGCTCCAGGGCCTCCTGTCACTGCAAACAAACTCCAGATACATGCACCACTTTGTGCATCTGGCTTTACATTGGTACTGGGGAATTTGCAAGGCTTTGCAAGCAAGCACCTCTAGCTACTGAACCATTTCTCCACCTCTCCATTTAAAAATAAATCATTGACAAATAATGACTGTGAGGTTTAAAAGTGATGTTTTGATCACATATATATGTATGTATATAAAATATGTATATATATATTAGAGAGACTCAACATATCCACTGCCTAATTAATCATTTTTTTTGTGGTGAGAATGGTTAAAATCAAACTTCAGGTAGCCAAAGGCTGAGAGTTTCCAGAGGAGGTAGATTTTGTTTCCATCATTAAATCATGCATCACAGAGAAATTTCCATCTAAAATAAGATTTGCCAGGACATGACAGATTTGGCTTCTGCAAATGCTTCCTAGTTACTTTGCAGTAGGTCATGACACTGACTTCTGCGAGGTCCCTGTGGGCATGGAGGGCTGAAAGAGATGGCACAAGTTGTTTATCTTTCCTTCAAAATGTCATTCTCTTCTTTCTTCTTGGACAAAAGCATGTTTTAACAGACCAGTTTTAAGTGTACAGTAGCTTGTAACATCCATCAAAAGAAACACAATATAGTTTTAGAAAACTCCTGATCAATATTAATTTAATTTTTTAAATAATTGTAAGTAGCAGGGTAGAACAATGTGTTTCCACATGCTGCAAGAAATAAAGTGTTCAGGAAGCCTGAAAATTATTGAAGACAAATTTATTTTCATTTATTTCGGAAAATACTTTTATCTCATAAATTACATTTTTATATCCCAAAGCAACTATTTTTAAACTCTATTTTCTCTTTAAAATACTTTTATTTATTTGTGTGTGTGTGAGAGAGAGAGAGAAAGAGAGAAAGAGAAAGAAAGAGAGAGAAAGAAAGAGAGAAGCAGGAATAAGGGGGAGGGAGAGAGAGAAAAAATGAGAATAAGAGTAGGGGTATTCCAGGGTCTCTTACTGCTGCAAATGAACTCCAGATGCATGTACCACTTTGTGTGTCTGGCTTTACATGGAGACTAAAGAAGTGAACCCAGGCTGGCAAGCTTTGCAAGCAAGTGGTTTTAATTTCTGAGCCATCTCCCAAGCACTTAATCCTATTTTAATTTTAAATGGAAAATTAAGAATTAAGTTAGGGGTTGTTCATCTCCTGCCTGGGTGACAGGCAACATCTCTGGTCCTATTGGTGGGATTGGGTTGTCCATGGTTCTCGCTGGCTTCTGAAACATACAAACAGAGCCTCCAATGGAGAGTGAGATCAGTGTAGGTTCAATGAGACAAACTTTGTAAATCTGTGGAGATTCTAATGGGTATAGCCTTTTTGTAGATCTCTGGTTAGTGGGTATTTCTCCTTGGAGCCCAGGTTCTTGGTCTTCATATGGGATTCCCATAGGAAGTGGCAAGATGAGCAAGTCAGATAACCTGTAAAAGGATAATGGAGACAGACACTGAGGATACCCAACACAATCCAAAGCTGAAATCCAGAGATTCTTAAGATCTCAACAGTAATGCAGACCTAAAAGTCACCCACCATGACTCAGGGATCTGAGCAGAGAGGGGGCAGAAAGATTGTAAGAGCAATGGTGGGGATAGTACACAGAGCCAAAGAAGGGAAAAAACCCACCTGTCTACCTCTGGTACAATCCATAATCCCCTATCCCATGGACTGGTCCAGCAAGCCCACTAGGAAGGTCCCCAGTGGGGTGGGGATAGGGAGGAGGGAAATGGGGATGTCATCATAAGACTTGCTCATGCAATGTATCTAATTATTGACAATAAATATGAAAAAAGAATTAAATGTCAATTTTAATGAAAATTAAAAGTCCAAGATAAAAGATGAAATGGTAGTATGCCTTTAAAACTACAAAGTAGAATAAAAAAAATCAAGTGCTATATATTTCTCACTTTACCTTGAATATTGGTATTTATTTTGCATGTATATGTCAGTCTCAATGCATAAAGATTCAAACAAGGAAGATGGCTTGGTAGGCGAAGCACTTGCTATGAAAGCATGAATACCTGAATTTGGATTCCCAGAACCCATGTAAAAGCCAGAGGTTGTGGCAACCACCTATAATCCTAGTATACCTATGGGATAGAGAATTTCCCAGGTCACAGACAAAAGAGACCCTGCCTCAAACAAAGTGGAAGGTGAGGACCAGCATCCAAAGGTGTCCTCTGATCTCCAAAATCATGAATGGGACAGTCCCCCCACACACATAAATTTTAATATGACTGAATGATTTGGATATTTTATCATTTTCCTCCATTAAAAGAATCCCTAACTAGTATAGTTTAAAAAAACTCTCTTGCATTTGTGTTTTCATACAAGACACAAATATATCTTTTTTATATTAGCAGCAATCACGTGATAGGCACATGAAGATACTTCTTTAAGAGTAAGACGTTTTGTAAATGTTATCATTCAAAACTCCTGTACAGAACCACAATACTGGCAGAATCTTGGAGAAGCCTCACTATTTGATTGAAGTCCTTGTCTCATGAAAACTTAATCTAAGGAGTTCAAAAGATTAGCAATACACATCTTAGAGATAATTTGGTATTCAAAAAACCATAGGTTTGGGCAACAATGATTATAGCTAACAAAACTATCCATAGAGACCTTGTTTCTTGTATTTTCAGATTGGATTTGCTATAAACAAAACCTTCTGGAATAAAACCTTTTTTTTGCACACTGACAAACCTATCAGTCTTGTACATTCTGCTCAGAAATCATGAATGCATTTACCCAAGACTAAACAATGCACTTAAACCATTAGGCTCCTTCCCATTATGTACATGGTCCCTCTTACCAGGCAATGCCCACAGCTTCCTCAAGAGCTTACTGTATGCAAGTAAGGATTTTATGGTATTGATTCATTATTAGTTTAGCTTATTGTATAAGTCCCCTACCCTTCCATTCCTCCTCTCATTTTCTTCTTTTTTATTATTGAATATTATTCCACTTTTTATGTTGACTACAGTTTATTAATTCTCTTTAAGTGGCATTCAGTTGTTTCTAGTTTTTGGTGCTTATAAATAAAGCATCAAGAAATATTCATTTTATTTCAGAGTGTGATTATAAGTTTTCCTAGGAGAGACATTACTGGGTCATATACTAAGTGAATATTCATATAAGAAACTGTCAAAGTATTTTTCAAAGTGTTTGTACCAGAGTCTTGGTAGCTTATATCTTCACTATCACTTACTATTATCAGGTTTCTTAAAATATAACCATTCTAATAGGTATAGAATATTACATGGTTTTACTTTGCAGCTAATAAAAATGAAGCTGAAAAAAGGATAATTTTCCCATTTTCCTTTCCAATTTATATCCCTTTTATGTCTTTCTCCTCTCTTAGTGCTTGGGCTAGAACTTCAAGGACTATGTTGAAGAGCAGAGGTGAGAGTGGACACCCTTGTCTTATTCCTGATTCTAGTGGGAATTCCTTAAGTGTTTCCCCATTGAGTATGATTTTGGCTTTAGGCATTTTGTATATTGCCTTTATTATGTTGAGGTATAAGGCATCTATGCCCAGCCTCTCCTGTGTTTTGATCATGAAGTGGTGTTGAATTTTGTCAAAGGCCTTCTCTGTGTTGATTGAGATGACCATGTGGTTCTTGTGGTTGAGTCTATTAATGTGGTGGATTACATTAATCAACTTCTGTATGTTGAACCATCCCTGAATCCCTGGGATGAAGCCTGGTCTAGGTGGATAATACTTTTGATTTGTTGTAGTCAGTTTGTGAGGATTTTGTTCAGAATTTTTTGCATGTCAGTTCATCAGTGATATGGTTCCATAATTTTCCTTTCTTATTGTATCTTTTTCTGGTTTTGATATTAGGATGATGGTAGCTTCAGAGAAGGAGTTTTGAAGCATTCCTTCTTTTTCTATAACATAAAAAAGCTTCAGAAGGTGGTTTCAGTTCTATGATGAAGGCTTGGTAGAATTCAGCTGAGAATTCATCAGATCCTAGAATTTTCCTTTTGGGGAGGTCTTTGATGACATTTTCAACCTCAGTGGATGTGATTGGCTTATTTGGGAGCTTTATCTGCTCTGGGTTAAGCTTTGGTAGGTGGTAGGTATCTAAGAATTCATCCATTTCTTCCAGCTTCTCCAATTTTGTGGAGTAGAGGTTTTGGAAGAATGATCTAATGGTTCTTCCAATTTCATTGGGGTCTGTTGTGACCTCTCCCTTTTCATTTCTGATTTTGTTGATTTGGGCCTTCTCTTTATTTTCATTTAATTAGTTTGGTCAAGAGTTTGCAAATTTTGTTTATTTTTTCAAAGAATCAGCTCTTTGTTTCATCTCTTTCTTTTGTTTTCTTCATTTCCATTTCATTAATCTCAGCTCTGATCTTAATTATTTCTTTTTGCCTTGAGCTCCTAGCAGCTCTTGAGACGCTTTTTAAATCTTATTATCATCTCTGCTATTGGTCTTGTTGGTTCTTAAAAATTTTTTAAAACACATTACTGAAACTGTGGTCTTTTTTTCTTCTTTTTAGAAAGGTAAGTGCTTGGCCTGCCATGCTTAATGGGACCTCCTTTGTGGTAGTTTGAATGTATGTCCCTGAAAGACTCTGGTGTTTTATTAAACCTTGTAGCTTGTATCTCTAGCCACCTGGCTGGAAGAGGTATCACTAGGGGTGGATACTAGGGTCCAGCTCAGAGGTGTGTTTGGGGAGGATCTGAATTCCAGCTGAAAGGTATGGAGAGCAGTGTGAACTCAGGTGTAGTACCTGCTGATTGCTGCTTTTTGGTATTTCTGGTTTGGTTGTTTCCCCTCTGCTTGGGCGCATGGAAGCAGCTTCTTCCACCATTGATAGAACTTCCCCTTGGATCTGTAAGCTTGAAATAAGCCCCTTCCTCACATAAACTATCTAGATTGGATGTTCATCCGAGCAACGTGGCACTATCCACAATGTCCTTACTCCTGTCTCTTACATTACTGAGAAAACAGCCTGAGAAAGGCTTACTTCAGATCATATATATATTTACATGAAGAGTTTTCCTGGTCTGCCTCTCAACTGAATCTGAAGCTACTTTAGTTGACGTCCTAAGTTCCTGAGATGTTTGTTCTGCTGAAATCACATATTTAGCTCCAGGTGTCCTATTTTCAAAAGTATATATTCATCCGTCGCCATCATTACTACCAATAAAAACATTCTTGTTTCCACTTTTCCTCCTTATTTTCTCTTTCCCCAACTTTTTTTCTTTCCCTTTCATCCTTCTTTCCTGTTTTGATGCTGAGGATTGAACTGATTTCTTTCTTTCTATTTCTTTTTTTTTTTCAAGGTAGGGTCTCACTCTAGCCTAGGCTGACCTGGAATTCACTATGTAGTCCCAGGGTGGCCTTAAACACATGGCAATCCTACTACCTCTGCCTCCCGAGTGCTGGGATTAAAGGCATGTACCACCATACCTGGATTGGATTTCTTATCCTTGCTAAAGGCATGCTCTGTCACTGAACTATTCCCTCTATCCCAGCCTCAAATTATTTCTTAATTTAATCCATTTGACTATCATTTATTGAATAACTGATAGAATTCACCATGGTATAGGGAAGATAGTGTGTCCATCAAATAACCACATGCAGTAGCATTTTACTTGGCAGCTGTGTGACCACATTCACAATACTTAACCTGTCCAAGCTCATTCCCATCATCTGTGAATGGTGTTAACAAGGTGTGGCCATTAAATGAGATGCTGCATGGAAAGGGATTAACATGTGAGTGATGTGGTATAAGTTCTTGGTTAAGGTTACTGTTGTTGTTTTCATTACAAATGTGAAGGAAAAATGAAAAGCTTGTAGAGACTGTAAGGTGTGCCTATGTATATCAGAGACTGGCAGTCAGGAGTCACCTCCTGTGCCTATGAATCTATAGATGCTGAAGGCACTTGGTCAAATATGCTAAAAAGAATGTTGGTACAAAATTTTCCCACAGAAAACAAACTGCCCTTTGATTTATTGCTTGCCTAAATCTTGATTTATCAGGGAACATGTTTGTTTCTGTCTGCATTTGGAAGTTGAGCCAGAGCCTCTGATGAGCATAAGGAATTATGGAATGTCAAAAGAGGCGTAGAATCACATAATAAAATTTTATGGGCTATAGCAATGCAGAGATCAGAAAACAGGTGGAGACTGAAGGAGAGGAAAGTGGAAGGGGGTGGGGAGGTGATACGGTATGTTCTGTTTTACATTAGTCAAACCTCTGAGTGAAATATTTTAAAGTATTTGGGGACAAGAGGAGAGAGGGTGCATTAGTCATTCAGTAGAAGGAAAGGAATTATTTATTTTGAGCTGACTACAATGAAAACAGAATAAAGGGCTCTGACTAAGCTCAGTGGAGAGTGAGCCAACCATGGGCATTAGCAAAGCAAAAGGTCACTGAGGACAGGTCAGGCCATGGGTGAGAGATATTCTGGGAAGCTGAAAGGTAGAATTGTGGACATGATGAAGGAAAGAGGAGGGATAGAGGAAAGGACAAGAATGCACTGTGGGATTATGTTTTGTCTGCAAGACATGGAGACATGGATAATTTTAATTTGTAGAAATGTTTCTGGTTTGTTAGGAAAAGAATTATGAATATGTAAACATGGAAATATCTTAGATGTAAAATGTAAACAAATAACCCCAGGAGATAGGTGTCTTCTCTCTGAACTTCCCTAGAAGGAGAAAAAAACATGAGTCAATAAAAGATCAGAAGGAAGTTGTTAGAATAGGGTAAAGTGAGGCATCATTAGTCCCCCATCCCTGTCCTCATCCTCCTCAGTGGGGCTGGTTGGTTATGATCACATACATATACATATACATATACATATACATATACATATACATATACATATACATATACATATACATCCACATATACATATACATTTTAACTGTGTGATTGTATACATTTTAACCCTCTTCTTTTGCTCCACTTGTATATAAATGTTGCCAAGGTTTAGATTAGGACAATCTATTAGGATGATGTGGAGATTTCTTGGCAAATATAAGTGATGGCTTTTAAAGAGAAAAACAAGATTATGTTTACTGCTCTGCTTTTTGATAGTGGTTCCTTCAGAGGAGGAGAAAGGAGACAGGAAAGGCAGTTGGCAGTATATGGGTGGGGAGATCCAAATAAGCTTTATAGAGATGCTACTGCCCCTCCCTGGCAAACCATGAATGTTGGAAGAGATCTAGCTTCTTCTTAGTGTGGAAAATGATTTTACCTGATTCAAAACTTCATTGGATCTGCCACTGATGGGTTTTCTCAAGAGAGGGGCGTTGGCTGTTGCCAATTCCACTTCATACAAAGTCAAAGCTCTTTGACCCAGGTCTAGGCAATTATGTCTTCAAGCCTCGATCACATGGCGATGCTCTGGTGCCTGGGGCTTATCTGGGGAAAGTTGTGAGTCTCATAGTTCTAGTCCTTTCCAGAAGCAATGCTGTTTTTGTGCCAAGACCATGAACTTTGGAGTCAGAGAGTCTGGGGCTGAAGTCCCAGCTGGGTTACTTCCCAAAGTTGTCATTTTGAACATTTAATTCTTGGATCCTGATTCAACTCATTTGTGCAGTGGGCAATGCCAGTATGGAAGAGTGTTGTCTGTATTAGAGATAAAGGTGCTCACTTTTCCCTATGGGTAAGAATTATAACAACTGACTCACAGAGCTGGTCTTGCTTGATAACCACTAGCCATCATTATTGAACCACGTCTGATAGAACTCAAGGGGATGGACACATAGCATTGCATTGTGACAAGTGGCTCAGTTGTGAGGTGCAACCTGCCTAATCTATCTTCCTACTTAAGCTTTATTGCTGTATTTCAATACTGCAAACCCACTGATCACCTTTGGCTTATATTTCTTTTACTGCATCTCAGCTTTAATGTGAAATTCAGAATGAATTCCATGTACAGGTATGGTGGGTGTTTCCATGCACACTGTCCCATGTATATCTTTCAAATCTGTAGAAAAATTGGTCCAGTAGATTGTTTTTCATTTCATGTAGTAACAAATCTACTTAGAAATCAAACATTATGCTCCTGGATGAGGTAGAATTCATCTATGTCATTCTCAGGACCAGCCGAAGCCTTTAATTAATGTCAAAAAATTCTATTTTATAACTTTTTAAAACGTCTCCAGTGCTTAGCATGAGCACATTCTAAAATGAAATATTTAGTCATTTATGCAGCAGAGCCTATTAAGGAATGTTCAGTTCAGGATGCCGGATCCATTCCTGAGCAAGAAAGGCATGGTTTTAGAGTCTAAAGTGAGACAGATGTTAAACAAGTAATTGTACAAAGAATGAATTGCATATGACAAGGGAATAAGAATGTCGTGTAAAACGTAGACCTGTCAATGGTGGGGTGTCTGGGCTTCAGAGGACTTTGGAGCCTGACAACAGTGAGCTGGATTTATAGAGTCTCTTGTTACTTCATCTGGATTCCTAGGAAACAAGCGTTTAAGTTAAAGTTCTTACTCTAGATCAGGATGTTCTCCTCCTGGGTGGCATGTTTTAGGCTATTAGTCTGTACAGCCTCATTGCAACCCACTCTGGTTTCTGTCATGTTTGCTCCTGATTTGGGGAAACTCCTGTTGTGTCCTGGTGGCCCAGAGGTAATAATAGGCTGAGCCTGGACAGTATCTTGTCTTCTGATTCCAAGCAGCCCTCTACCTATAGTCGTTTGCTTTGGAATATTTTTTAGTAACAGAACTTTTTTTTTTGAGACCAGCACAACATAAAAGCTGTCATGGAAGCTGGGAAGATGGCTCTGTGGGTAAAGTGCTTGCCATGCAGGCACCAGGACCTGAGTTTGGATCCCCACCACCCACATAAAATGCTGGGCATGGTTCCACACACCTGTGATCCCAGCACTAGGGAGGTGGAGACAGGGAATTTCTGTTCTTGCTGACTAGCTTGTCTAACTGACTTGGTGAGCTCCAAGTTCGGTGAGAGACTGTCTCAAAGTTTGTTTGCTGTGGCTGGAGGCCTTGGCATGCACATTCTCTCTGTCTGACTCTCTTCTCTCTCTCTGCTTGCAAATAAATAAAATAAAAAATTTAAAAACAAAAGGGGAGAGTGGTAGAAGACACCCAGCATTGACCTCTGACCTCCACATGCTTCAAACATATGTGTACATGTTACCTGCATGCATATTTGCACCCACATACATACGAATATGCACACACACATGCATGCACAGACTTACACATGTGAAAAAAGCTGTCATGGAGAATGAGCTATTGGGTCTCCACTCCCATTGGCAGCCTCTGGATTACCTTGGAAGGATAAGAACTGTGTGTGGCTTGGATTTAAACCCATCACTCCACGTCACAGTGCAGATCTCAGCTCACAATCCCCCATGGCTGAGCTATTAGACAACAACAATTAAATACCAACAGTTATTATAACATGGTGACTGTGAGGGAGACCTTTGTACACCCAGCTAATAAGCAATCCCTATAAATATTCATGAGCATTCATCCGGCCAAGTCTCTAATCTTGGCTCATTTGGATTTTCACCTGTGAGCCTTTCATGCAAACAGGGAGCCTGATGCGGCAGGAGCAGCCTGCTTTGTAGCCAGCAGGTGTGCACACACCAAACATTGGAGTATTTGTTGATGTGTTTTCCTAGGGCTGGTCTGGGGGTGTGAGGCAATATCCTAGTGCCTAAAATACAAGCAGCCCACACTCCCCCCACTGAACCCAGCATAGATGTAGGCTATCTGGCCCTTCCCTTGCAGACTTCACAATCCAATGAAGCCAGAATGTGTGTGCTAAAACAATGAGATAATCTTTAAAACAAAGTCATCCAGGACCAAATGGCCTATTGTTGACAAGCCCTCTGAGAGGTCAGAGAAGAAAGATTAACAGGAGGAACATCCAATCATGGGAGTCAACTATAAAGCCTAATGTTCTCTTCACTGGCTCTTGATAAATTGGTGGGAATTAGCCTGATAGAAAGAGTTCAAGGTAGAGACAGCTTTAGAAGTCTGGGCAAGGCAGGAATCAAAACGATGTGCAGAGGAGGGAAAAGGATGGGAAGTGAATGGCTGGCAAATATTCTGGAAGTGGGGTAGTGGGACTGACATTGAAGGACTAGTTGGAGGATTAGCCAGTGGACTACACCCCTTCATGCAAGATGCAATCATAGGAATTAAAAAAAAATCAAACAACAACCCCCCACAAAAAAACCAAAAAACATAAAAAGATACAGAACTCTAGCATCTTGCCCCAGTTCTTGTGAGCACGCCCAGTGGATGGGGTGGACCCAGGGCACGTGAAGCCTGACAGAGAAGCTCTTGCTTGATTTTGTCAGCAATAGGGAGCCATTAGCAGCTCTTGTGGGAGGTAGTTATATATTGGAAAGATTAATCTTCCAGTGTGCTTCTGAAATATTGAAAGGATGCCCTTTGGTCTTTATGTACTTCCCCAACTTGACCCTTTTGACACTTGCAGGCTTTTTTCATTACTATAATCAAATGCCTGAGCAACTTACTTTTTTAAAAAATTTAATTTTGTATAAATTACAACAGATTATATACACTCTTATCCCTTTGCCCCTGCTCCCGTTTCCTGGAGACCCTCCTCAGTGGGGTTATGGTATTCACTGTGGTGTCATGAAGGCTCAAGTCAGTCCCCTCGGAGTAGCTGGGGACCTTGCCTCAGGGTATTCCTACCCACTCTGTGAATTAAAATCTTTCTGCCTCCTTTTCTGAAATGTTCCCTGAGCCATGGAAGGCCTGTTGACAGTCTGATTTGGTGTTGAGTTCTCTGTAGCCTCTGGATTTCTGCTTCGCTAGGTTTTGATTGATCTGTCACCATGGCCCTGGAACTGGTTGTCAGGCTGGTGGTGAGAGCAGTATTCATGACACCACTTCCCTGCAGTTTCTCCTGGACCCTGGCATATATGGTAGAGGTGGCATGTCTCCTGGTGGGCAGTTAGCTATCTTCTTGTATTAGCAATGGAGCTTAGTTCTCCATTTTCTCTGCCTCTGTAAAATGAAGCAGAATCTCCAAACGAGAGTGAAAGCAGCTTGGGCTAAAGGGGTTTACAAATTTATTTCAGAGTTATTTTTTCTTTTTGTTTTTTAATGGTGTGCAAGCCCACTCTTCTTCTCCAGAGGGCAGTGAGGACTTCTTTCTAAATTTTGAGTTTCCAGACCATGTATTCTGAATGCTAGGCCCCAGGTGGTGGAAATTAGGAAATTGGAGTCTCCTAGAGGCAGTGTTTTGTTGAGGACAGGCTTGATTCCCTTTGCCAGTGTTTGGCTCACCTTCCTGCCACTGTGGCAGAGGTGATGTCCAGCCTCTGCTCATGCAATAGGTTTTCTCTGCCATCATGAAGTCTGTAAGCCAAAATAAACCCTTCCCTTCTACAAGCTGCTTTCGGTCAGGTGCTTTCTGCCAGCAACATGAAACTGACTGCAGCAGCTTCAAGGTCTATTCTGTTTGAGTAGGTGATGTACCCAACTAAGTACTGCCTTGTACTTAAGGGTGGCCCAGTGACATAGAACTCTGGCCAATGAGGCATCAGCTAATAGATTTT